>JXTB01000734.1:137290-156643 GCA_002914805.1 Parasponia andersonii | reverse complement strand
AGAAGATGTTGGAGTAGAGTACTTCAATGCTTTAATATCAACATCATTCTTTCAACAGTATTGTAAAGGGGATGAATTCATTCTCTCCATGCACGACCTTTTGCATGATTTAGCTATGCATGTATCAGGAGAGTTTTGTTTTGTATATGGTAGTCATAATGACTTAAACAACCTTACGATTAAGACTCATCATTTATCATATAGGAAAATGTCTGAGGAAAAGATAGAATACGAGGACTTGTGTAAAGCCAAGTACTTGCGGAGCCTCTTAGCTTTACCATTGCGACGTTCTGATGAGTCATATATCTGGCCAATGTTAACAGAGAAGGTCTCGCACAAGCTATTGTTAAGAGGTGGAGGATGCTTAAGAACACTTTCTTTATCACAATCTTCGATCACGGTGTTGCCTGAAACAATTGGCAAACTAAAGCATCTAAGGTATTTGGATGCGTCTTGGACAAAAATTAAAGAAATTACCTAGTTCAGTTTGCATGTTGTATAATTTGCAAACATTGTTTTTGTCATATTGCGAACAACTCACAAAATTGCCCAACAACACTTCAAAGGTAATCAACTTACGTCATCTCAACATTAGAGGCACATCTTTGAAAGAGATGCCGCCAAAGATGGGCAAAATGACCAGTCTTCAGACACTTAGCGATTTTGTTTTGTCCGAAAGTGATGGCTCTAGGATCAAAGAGTTACGAGAGTTGCAACATTTGCATGGAAGCTTGTGTATTTCAGGGCTAGAGAATGTCAAGGATGTGGGGGACGTTTCAGAAAGCAACTTGAAAGACAAAAAGCACCTTAGCGAGCTTATTTTGAGATGGGAGGGTGAAACTAATGATTCAACAAAAGAAAGAGAAGTTCTAAATGCACTCCAACCTCATGTAAACTTGGAGGAACTCCAAATATTCGGTTACAGAGGTACAATCTTGCCAAATTGGGTAGGACATCCATCGTATTGTAACTTGGTGAAAGTAAAACTGGCCAACTTTGCAAAATGTTGCTTCTTACCATTATTCAAGCAGCTGGATTCGCTCACACAGCTTCGTATTGAAGAAATGAATGGGTTTCTTGGTATGCATGATGAGGTTTGTGGTGCTTTCTTGACTAATCCATTTCGTTTCTTAGTAAGTTTGAACGTTTCTGGAATGAATATGTGGAAGTGGTCTTTTATTAATGGAGATGAGCCAGAAGGCGGTTTTTTCCCTTGTCTCGAAAGGATCAGATTACAAGATTGCAAGGAGCTAAATGTGGGCTTACCTACTTGTTGTTTTCCATCCTTGGAAGATATCTCAATTTCACTGTGCAAAGAAATGGTGAGTGTATTTCCAACCAGTTCAGATATCGATGCAACATATCCCTCCCTTGAAACCTTGCAGATATATCATTGTTTGAGGCTAGAGTCATTTTCAGAAGAGGGATTATTGCCCTCTAGTTTAGAATCACTTTATTTTGATGGCTGCAAATTGCTAATGGCAAACCGCATGAATGAGAATCTACAAAGGTTGTCCTCGCTTGTTACCTTAGACTTGAGTCAATATGAAGAGGAGGTGGATCCATTTCCAGAGGAAGGGCTGCTTCCAACTACGCTGAGGGATCTCAGAATCTCATTTTTTAGTAACCTTAAAGCTCTAAACGGAAGAGGCTTTGAGCACCTCACCTCCTTGGAGACATTGACCCTCTTCTTCTGTGACCAACTACAGTGCTTGCCAGAAGAATGCTTCCCTCGGACTCTTAAACATTTCATAGTGCTTGGGTGTCCTGAAATATTCAGTCTAGCTTTGGGATCCTCTTTCCTTTCGGACTTTGTATTGTGCCGTTTTTCCTTCTCTTGCATGCTCAGTGGAGTTCCAGAGGTATATAACTTTGTGCAGATGTTTCTTTGTTATAAAATGGACAGTATAGAAAAAGAGTATAGAATTTAGGAGGCAGAGACCAACCATTTCATGATAAGACTGATTAATTTTTGCTTTTTTGGCCTGTTGAAAGTTGGATGGTCCTAATTGAAACGAGAAACTAGTAGGAAAATTATACCTGAGATGCAGATAATCACAATCAAAATATGATTTCACAGAGAAAATAAAACAGAAAAAACCCGAACCAGTTATGAAATCTAAGTCCTTAATAGCAATCCCAAATTTCAAACGTAAAAGGATCCGCATTAACTACTAAATCCTAGAAGTTCATGCATTGCATGTTCATATAATAGCAAGATATGAGATCCCTGCATATTACCCGTATCAGTGAGCATATAAAACACTTTAGAAAGGCAACAGTTCCACAAATAAGAAGTAAAATAAGATATGAATACGCTTAATGGACCCTTGACTCCCAGAGTAGACTGCGACATGTATTTGAACAATGCAGATACAATGTGAGAGATACTATGCTTCTTAATGAGTGGAAAGAAAGGGAAATATTTGTGTTAGTCCAATTAATGAGGTGAGTTTCGAAAATATCATACCCTGGTCTGTGTTTAAGAAACAGTAGATGATCATTCAAAGGAATAATAAGACATATTTTGATTTCCATGATAGGTTGAGCTTCCAGGAATCGGTGGATATGGTGCCTCTTTGTACTGTGGCATAGGATTCTTAGATTGAAGAGAAAGCTTGTGCTGAAGAAAGTATTTCAAGGGTTACAGAGTGCAATGGAACGTAGAGAGTAAAATAATGCAAACAGAGCTATTGATGATTTAAAAGGATCATCAAAAGTTCTTGCTAGTTGCAGCTATGCAAAGGGTACTCAATGGAGCCAAGAGGTTATTCTTTATGTCCTCTATCCCATAGTTCACCAACTGTTTCTTTATTTTTGGTCCCAATAATGATCATAATGTCTGTGAAATCACAGATGGGATTGATATATGTTTGTTCTGCTGAAGACATTGTTACCGGCTTGGCATTCCAATCTAGGTGTTGGATTGATTATGTGCCCCGATGGGATGGTCTATGTACCTTCTTTGGTTCCTCTTTCCTCGCCAACATTGTTTCATGCCATTGCTAGTTCTCTTCACCTGCTTAATGTTATTTCTTTGTTCCCAGAGTTATGTATCTCTGTCCAAAAAGCTTCTTTGTTACAGAACCGAGAAAGTTTTATAGTAAGACAATAATTCTTACATTTTGACTTCTTGTTGGACGGTCATAACTAACTAAACTAGGAAACCAGGAGGCAAACTCTACCTTCAATAAAGATACTGACCATCAGATTCTACATTAAAAAGTTCAGTTAAATTCTTAAATAAAAAACAATTCGAAATCCCTAGGCTATAGGATTCGCATAAACTACTAATTTTAATAAGCTTCCACATTTCTTCAAATGTTGAGCACTGTGCACTTTACCCATATCAGCATGCAAATGAAGCACTTAAGACGGCAACTATTCCATAACAAAGACGTTAGAGAAGAAAATAATAATCTTCACCTTCAGTTCAAAGCTTCATATCCAACGAACAAGTTTCATAAGGAGGAAAAAAATAAAATTTTCTTATAGCTAGTCGTCTATTTTGCGGCCATCTAAGTCGAGTCAGTCTGACAGCTTCATATAAGAACCATGGGCTCCTCTTTCCTTGCCAACTTTGTATTCTGCCATTTTTTCTTCTTTTTGCCTGCTCAAAGGTGTTCCGAGAGGTATATACTTTGTCCTAATCTTTCTTTGTTACAGACTAGAGTATAGAAAAAGAGAGTAAAATATAAGAGGCAGAGAAAAACCATTTCATAGTAAGACTCAATAATTTTTGCACTTTTGGCCTATTAAAAGTTGGATGTTCCTAACTGATACAGGAAACCAAGAGGCAAATGTTAACCTTGGATGTGACTCATCTTTTGATCCAATCAAAACCAGTGAGGTCTCTTCTATTTTGTGATTATAGTATTCAGTTATATTTATTTTATAAATACATGTTTTCAAACCATTTGGAAGAAGTCTCACTGTAATTACACAGATCATAACTGGTTTACCAAATAAAGAGTTTCATCAGTGAGTCAGTCATGATCCGAATCATATATTAGTAATGTGACCAAGAAACATACAAATGACTCTTAATCAAATAGCTATTTAGCCATAATACTTGGTTTCTCCTAACTAGACTATGGAACTATAGGTTTTCAAGGAACTCTAAGGCATTGGAAGCGAAAGTTTTTTTTTGCCTAACTAGGAGTAATTTTGCCTAACTAGGAGTAATTTGCAGAATATATATACATATAGTTGTATCTTTGTATATAGTTGTATCTTTGTATATAGTTGTATCTTTGTATATATATATATATATACATTAGTGTATATTAGATTAAGCTTATTAAAATTGCATGGATTGTGCGTATCTTTGATTAAGAGCTTTCAGTTTGAATGAACTTGATCATTCATTGTTTCTTGCTTCTTAAATTGTGCATCCTATATATATAGTCAATTTGTGTTTGAAAGTAGGTTATTTTGCTTGCTTGCAGGAGGCATGGGGTTTACAATTTTGCTTGCCACTATAAACAACTTGTTACTTGACTTGAGCCCGCTTTAATTGGAGGACTAGAAAGTTAGTGTTAGGATATTGACGAGGATAAAACTAAGAACAACTTGCTGAATCCTTATATTTCACTCTGTGGTAGAAGAGAGAATGTAGCAGGCTAGCAGCGAATTTAGTTGACTACTACTTTCAGAAACAAATTTTGTGAAAAACAGTTCCTGGATTCATGTTACTATTCATGCTATCTGGTATGTTTCTGTTAAGAATGTTCTTGGTATGGTTTTGGTGTCTATGTCTTTTCAACTCTCTGGCTTCTTTATTTCATCTCTGCTTGAATTTGGTAAGTCCAGGTTGATAGTTTATGCGAATAACTCTGGCAATTCAGCAAGTCTTTCAGTTTTAATTTTGAGCTTTGCACGCTTTGTAGTTGGTACTACATCTATATAGATATATTCCTTATAACCTTCGTACTATATGTTCAATATACAAGTGTAGTAAACCATTTTCTCATATATAAGTACATTAGTTCAATTTGGCATTTTTTTTTTTTCTAAAACATAAGAGAGGCTTTCTAGAGTTTCTTCGATTGAACTTTGCTCGATTCTTCGAATACCTCAATGCTTATTCTTTGTCCCTAGTGTTATGTTTCTCAGTCCAAATATAAACCGATTCTAGCTTAGCTATTAATAATCTAAGAACATGTGCAGTTAGAGTTTCTATAACATAAAAAGAGGTGTTCAAAAGTCAGTTGGGATTGAACTGAAGTAATATCTCCTACTCGTTCTATAGAGGATCAATAAATTAATGAATTAGAAAACACTGCAAGTGCTGAAACTTGGCAAGAAAAGAAATATTTGAGAGTAGAGTAACATTCGGTCTAAGCTGATATGAATTGTCTTAACAAATCCCCTACCCCATCTCCCCTTTTTTTCTGATTAAGATCTAATAGTATCAATTCTCAACCTTTGTGTTTGCATAAGGTAAACAGAGATAAAATCTGAACTTAAATAGAATAAGAGTGAAAAATATTAGAGGGAGAGAAATTACAAATGTGGTACTGTGAAGAAATAAAATTCTAAGTTAGACAATTAAAGAGAAGTGATTTAGTTAAAATAAAACCCCAGATTTCATAGATTGTATAGCTCCATTAAGTTCTAAAGACTAGAAAACAAATACAAGCATTGTGCATTATTTCCTATATCAATTGTTAAAGACATTAGTTTTTTTTTTTAATTTTTTTTATTAATTCTGTTAGTTATGAATAATCATAATTAGTGTATAAATATGTAACTATTTATATATATATATATATAGTACAAGAATAGTAGCAACACAAACAAATTAAAGGGAAAATCTCCTCCTTTTTTCTTTCTTTTCTTTCTCTTATTATACTTTCACTTGTTGGTGTACTTCATTTACAATTGAGTGGTCCTATATTTGTCTGCCAGGCACAAAATGGCATCTAAAAAAAATTGCTTTTTTCTCTTTAAAGCATCCCTACTAAGAAAAAGGAAAGGGAGAAAGTTCTCTCATGGCCTACAAGTTGATACCTAATGTGCCTTCTAAAAAGAATCTCAAAGTACATATTTTACGATGACATTCCGATATTCTATTCCATAACAAGTGACAAACAATTGATGCTAAAATTCATATAACACTATCATGTCCGGTTTTAGCCATCTCTTTCCAATTTGATTGACATTTGTCATTACCAATATGTCGATTGTTACTTATTTTATTAATTATAAGGTTCTATATTCTTATCATGAGTGAATTTTATTTATTTTCTTAGGTTAACTAAAACTTTACAAGTTTATCACATGGCTTATTATAAATAAATTAGTTAAAAAAAAAAACGCTCCTTTATATGTATTTTTTTGGATGACAAAGCTTTTATAAGTGCTAATATAATATACCGGCTTTAAGAAAGTGAACAACATATTGAAGATAGGGTCATAGAAAAGAGCATGAATAATTGAGTACAGCCAATAATTTTGATAAACCACATAAAGATGCCGACCAAGCACGTACCAATCATTGAATGATATATTCTATAATGTTCCATATAAGGAAAGGGGGAAAAAATAAAAAGACTGAGTTCTTTATTAGGACAAGTACTATTCCTAGAAATTACTTGGAACCATCAATAATTGCAATTTCAGTTTGGAATTTTTGGTCTAATTTTTTTTTTCATTAGGCCTAGAATCTAGGTCCTTAATTTATTTTAAAAAAATATATTTTGGATCAGATGAATCTGTCCCTTTTGTCTATGAATTTCCAACAGTAATTATATATATTTTTATTTTAAAGTTTAAATTGTTTTTTTAAAAAATATCTTTTTACGCTATAAAATACTATATTCTCTTTTTTCACAGTTATAAATTACAATTTTCAAATACTTTTTTATTAAATTTTATTTAATTATTATTAATTTTTTAATAATAGAAAAAATAACATATTTAATTTGTATTATCAATTTTTTTAAAATAAAAATTCAATTAAAAAGTTTGAGGACAGCCAATAATTTTGATAGGGTCATATTGAAGATAGGGTCATAGAAAAGAGCAATCATAATTGAGTACAGCCAATAATTTTGATAAACTACATAAAGATGTTGGCCAAGCACGTACAAATCATTGAATAATATATACTATATTAATGTTCCATATTACAAGGAAAGAGGAAAAAAAAAAAAAAGAAAAAAAGGACCGAGTTTTATTAGGACAAGTACTATTCCTAGAAATTACTTGGAACCGTCAATAATTGCAAGTTTTAAGTTTCATACAACCACTGAATTGTTCTAAGGTTCGTACCACTTGTTTGCCACTGAACGCTTCATTTTCAAGAAGATAAAAACCATGGCTGCAGAACTGGTGGGTGGAGCTCTTCTCTCCGGCTTCATGAACATCTTGTTTGAAAGGCTGGCTTCTCAAGAGGTCCTTGACTTCTTTCAAGAAAAACAACTCTTTGCAAAGCTCCTCAACGAGTTGAAAATCACGCTGTTGTCGGCCGATGTGTTGTTAAACGACGCGGAGCAGAAACAACTCAGAGAGCCAAACGTGAAGAAGTGGCTTGAGGAGCTCAAAGAGGTGCTCTACGAAGCAGACCACGTGATGGACAAGATCAACACTGAGGCTTTGCGACTCAAGCTGGAAAATGGCGAATCGGGAAGCAAATTAGCATGTAAGTGTTTCAACTTCTTCCCGACGTTATTTAGTCCATTTGACAACGCTGTAAAATCTGAAATAGAAGATATTCTTGGTAGATTGAACCTTCTTTTGGGTCAAACAGAGTTCCTCGGTTTGAAAAAAATTGACCAAAAAGCACCATCACAAAGATTATTTGCTCCTTTGGTAGAAGAATGTGATGTTTTTGGAAGGAAGGAAGATAAAGGGGCTATTGTTAAGTTATTGTTGGATGATGATATCAGTGGACATAGGATTTCTGTCATTCCTATAGTGGGGATGGGTGGTATTGGCAAAACTACTCTTGCTCAGCTTGTTTTCAGAGATGGTAGTGTCAAAGAACATTTTGACTTGAAAGCATGGGTAACTGTCTCAGAAGAATTCGATGTTTTTCATATAACAAAAATCATTTTTGAAGGGATCACATCTACTAAATGTGAAATTGAAGATCTACATCGACTTCAAAATGAATTGAAGAAGGCTTTGATGGGGAAAAGATTCTTCTTTGTTCATGATGATGTTTGGAGTGAAAATTATGAGTTGTGGGATCTTTTGAAAAGCTCTTTTGAATCTGGTGCACATGGAAGTAAGATCATCGTGACCACGCGCAATAAAATTGTTGCACTGAAAATGGGCAATGTTCAAACTTATGAGCTACAACTAATATCTGATGATGATTGTTGGCAGTTGTTTGCAAAACATGTTTTTAACAATGTGGGTATTGATGCACAGTCAGAGTTGATAGAAATTGGAAAGCAAATTGTCAGAAAGTGCAAGGGCCTACCTTTAGCTGTAAAAGCGATGGCTGGTCTTTTACGATCTACATTAAATCCGAATGAATGGAGACGGGTATTGCAAAGTGATATTTGGAAATTGAAAAGTCAAGAAAATAACACCAACATAATTCCAGCTCTGTGGTTGAGCTACCATTTTTTACCTCCTCATTTGAAGCGATGTTTTGCTTACTTCTCGATATTTCCTAAAGATTATGAATTCCGCAAAATAGAAAGAGAGAAAATAATCTTGTTGTGGATGGCAGAAGGTCTTTTGCAACCCGAAAACGACAAAAGAAGCGAAGATGTTGGAGAAGAGTACTTAAATGCTTTAATATCAAGATCATTCTTTCAACAAAGTGGATGGGATGGATTAGCTCTCTCTATGCACGACCTAATGCATGATTTAGCAATGCATGTGTCAAGTGAGTTTTGTTTTGTATATGGCGGTTGCAGTGACTTACACAACTTTACGAGCAAGGTGCATCATTTGTCATATAGGAAAGACTTCAAAGGCCTGATAGAATTTGAGGCCTTATCTAAAGCCAAGTACTTGCGGAGCTTGTTAGCTTTACCATTGTCGTGTGACCATGAATACTATCAGCCATTATTAATGCAGAAGGACTTGCATGAACTTTTCCTAACGGCTGGAGGATGCTTAAGAACACTTTCTTTATCTCAATCTTCTATCACGGAGTTGCCTAACTCAATTGGGAGTCTAAAGCATTTAAGATACTTGGATTTGTCTGGGACAAAAGTTAGAGATATACCTAATTCAATTTGTAGGTTGTACAATTTGCAGACGCTATTGTTGACAGATTGCAAAGAACTCAGACAACTGCCTACCAACATTTCTAAGCTCATCAACTTGCGTCATCTCATGATTAGATACACGTGCTTTAAAGAGATGCCCCCAAATATATGCAATATGACAAATCTTCAGACACTAACTGATTATGTTTTGTGCAAAAGTGATGGCTCAAGGATCAAAGAGTTAGGAGAGTTACAGCTTTTACATGGAAGCTTAAGTATTTCAGGGCTTGGGAATGTCAAGAATGTGGGAGATGTTTCAAAAGCCAATTTGAAGCACAAGAAGTATCTTAGTGAGCTTATTTTGAGATGGGATAATGAGACTACTAATCCAGCACAGGAATGGGAAGTACTTAATGCGCTTCAACCTCATGTAAATTTGAAGGAACTCGAAATTATCGGTTACAAAGGTGCAATCTTGCCAAATTGGCTAGAACTTCCATCATTTATCAATAGAGGTGACCAAGAAGGCGAGATTTTTCATTGTCTCAAGACATTTAGTTTAGACCGTTGCCGGAAGCTAAAAGTGGGATTACCAGCTTGTTATCTTCCATCATTGGAAAGTATCATAATTCTTAAATGCGAAGAGATGGTGGCTGTATTTCCAGGAATTCCACAGCTTGACACTGCATATCCTTCTCTTGAATCCTTGCACATATATTCGTGTCCAAGGCTGAAGTCATTTTCAGGAGTAGGATTGCCCTCTAGTTTGAAACTACTTGTTATTCATGAATGCAACATGCTCCTGGCGAATCGCATGAACTGGAATCTGCAAAGACTCTCCTTGCTTGAAGACTTGTGTCTCTATGGACCTTTTTATGATGAACATGAAGTAATGGATTCATTCCCAGAGGAAGGTCTACTTCCGACTAGTTTGAAGAGTCTCAGCATCTCAAACTTTGAAAACCTCACCTCGCTAAACGGTAAAGGCTTTCAGCACCTCACCTCATTTCAACGACTGGACATTTTAAGCTGCTACCAACTACAGCGCTTGCCAGAAGAAGGCTTGCCGCAGAGTCTTACTTCATTGGATTTAAGTAAATGTCCTTTGCTAAGTCCCCGGTGCCAGAGAAGAACAGGGGAAGATTGGCCCAAGATTCAACACATCTCTCGAATATATATCGACTGGATAGAAATATGATGAGAGTTTGACATTACCTCGGCAAAGGTATTTTTCCCTATAATCTCCATTGTACTTGATTTTTCTATAACTTTCTATTTATTTTGTGAATAAGTCTGATTTCTTGATAAAGTTTATGTCAGTAGTAGTGAACATATAAAAGCTTTCAGCTAAAACAAATTGAGATACACTTCTTTGTAGCTTTACCAATTATGACTGGCCAGCTTCTTGTTAATGCTGTTGACTGTTAAAAAGTTTCATAGTATTTCACGTGATTGATTGAATAAAACTTGCATACATGGGAATCGACAAATGAACTTAAACGAAGATTTTGTGCTTAATTCCACTCCGATTAACATTTTTCTTTTATACTTTTTCTTCTAATTTTTAAAACTATTGGAACAAGAATCCTTGCTTGATGAAAAAAATGTTCAAGTTACAGGCTTGCAATTTACTAGTATATTTTCTAAGTTGAGACAGTTGGCCTTGAACTGTTAGTTAGTTGGCCAGACACTAGGCTTGCTTAGCTGTTCTGTTTTAAGTCATCTACGTGTCCGTTATTCAGGTAGAGAGTATTGAAATTCTGTACTTGTACAAACAAAGTTCATTTCTCAATGTAGCAAAGTTGATCTGATTATTTTGTCAAGTTTCCTTCTACTGATGTCTCTGAGATTTTCTTTCAATTTTTCAATTCCATGTCTTTTCGACCGAAAAATTTGCAGATTTCTTGGCCATAATGCAGGAGTGAAGATGGTTGGAGATTTTAACATGGGGAATGAGAGTTCTATGATAGACTCTTAAAGCTTTCATCCAATGGGACAATTACCACTCACCATTGTGGTTTATCATCTTTGTTTAGTTTGGTACATTTCTCTGTGTTGCCTACCTGTAATTTTGAATATAAGGAAATGTAACGTAGTTTTCTCAGTTGTGTTGTAAATACTGATTGGGATTTCTTCTGGTTTTCACTGTATTTGGTTGGTGACAATGTAAGTATTGTAATCTTTCTCATTTGTCCATAAAGGAATCTTGCTTGGAGTCTCCTGTGAAAGTAGGATAAAGCAATCCGGTCCACATGAAAATATTTATTGTTTATAATATATGCTTTTCTTGGTCTTTATTCGATTATTGAAACCTTTCAAAACATTCCTAAGGATTGAATAAATGTTAGTGCTTTTGTGATGAAAATACAAGGAGCTTATGAAATTCCTTTTGGATGGAAGAAAGTATACAAATCTTCGCAACTCTGTTAGCCATGTAATCTGTAGATTTCCTACGAATTATTGCTCAAGGATTCTCTGGAATCAGTCGTGTTCTGCTCTGGTTTACTCTGGTTTTTCCCTGGTTCTGCTCTGTTTTTCCCTGTTCTGCTCTGTTTCGTTTTATTCAATCCGATTTGTTTCTCATTTTTTTTTCTTTCTTTATCTCTTTATTTCTCATTCTCTGAAATCTTTTTCTTCAAAAATCTCTTGCATGTAACTCGTTACTAATTAGAAGTTTTAAACCGACCTTCAAATCTTCTTCGGTTGAACTTTGACGGTTTCTTCTAATATGTCACTACTGGCGTATATCTGTAAAAATCGAACTGCAATTGTAGAAAGAGAAGAATATAAGAGGGAGAGAAAAAAGATAGGCTGTCAGAAGATAAAATTCTAAATTATGCATGAGAATTATAATCAAGCTTGTGTTTACAGGATTTTTTGATGACCAAGCTTGTGTCATAATAAAGCTACCATTTTGGGTTCCTCTCCCATCTTTCAGCGGTTTTACAACCCGTAAATGAAAAAAAAAAAAAAAAAAAAAAAAAAAAAAGTAATTATATATATAATTTATTTGTGGTTGTCAAATCTAATAGGTATTTTTTTTTTTTTACTTATGGATAGTTATTTTTTTTAGTCGTTGGATTATCATCTAATGATGATCCAACGACTATAATAAAGTGCATGAAAATAAGTGCATCATTAATGTTATTTCTCTTTCTTACTTTTTACAATAAAAGAATGTGCATACTAAATTTTTATTTACTAAATTGATATCTATGGTAAAATAAAAAAAATACCTATTGGATTGGTGTCCTTTATTTGTATTATATAAATAATTTAATTGATAAAGTAAAAGACTTTATAGCCCTTAGTTAGTAGTGGTTATTAGGAGTTATTTTAGTAATTAGATAATTATCGCTTTAAAAAACCTTAAATGATCTAATAATTTGCTTAATTTATATGTATGCTCTGTAAAGAGGAAAAAAGAATAGAAAAAGAGAGAATACTATGCATATTTACGAAGAAGAAGAAAATAAAGAGATTATTGTCATCGATTATTGAGACTCACTCCTAAAGTGATAAACTCTTAACCAATTAAGTTTTATATTTTAGTTTAATTTAGAGATTGAGATTGAATATCTAGAGTTACGGTTTTAAATTGCTCATAAATTATTTATAAAATATGAGACAGTATCTGATATAAGATGAAACTTATTGATATTAGGATTTAAAAATATAAATTTTGAGTGATTTGGTTGGGTAACTAGAAAGTTATGAATTTTTGAATTTTGGGCTAAAATATAAAAACACAGTTGAGGTTCCAACTAGCATTTTAGGGAAATTTAATAACTTGATTAGGTTATATTTAATATAGTTGAAAATTTTATCGAATTATCTTTCCAACAATATATAATTTGTCAAAAAGAGACTTAAAACTAGAGAGATATAGCCTTTTGAAGTGACTGCTACAAATTTGGAAAAATTTTGTAACTCTCACTATTTAGAGCAAAACATAGCAACGAATTGCTCAGCTACGTGGAGCCCATATATGGACTCCACAGATATATTTTTGGCACTCTTAGGACCTCCATCATTTGTAGAAATTATTCCCTAAGTTTTATAATTTTTAGATTTTAATTAGAATTATAATGAGTTTACGATATCAAAGTTATGCAAGATAGTATAACGAATATATTGAGTGTGCATGGGTAGCGGGATAGCTATTTTTAAGTCTATTTAAGATGTGTCTTAAGTATTTAATGATTTGTATGATTCCTATTATAATAATAGGTGTTTCAAAAATTACGTTCATTATTTTAGTTAAATAGGAAAAACGAGCAAGGTAAGTAATCTTTGATCTTTCCTGATAGTTTTCCTTATCTGAAAATTCAATGTTTTATTATTTCTAATTAGCTCATATTTATAAAGTATTTTCTTAAATAATATGATTTTGAGTGCAAATACAATATTTGCAAAATGAGGTTATCTATTGAAAGAACATTTTTTTTACCCAAACAATCACTCTTTCTAAAAAGTATTATGAGTTTATTTGATAGTTATTTGTATCAAAATATGAATCAAGTATATCAAATAGTTATTGACCATTGTTATATGAAAATTGTTTTAGAATGATTACAGTGATGTAATGAGAAAAGTAAAAACCGCTTATTAAAATATTATTATATATGAATGTGTTTTGAAACTCTCTTCGGTGACCATGTAATATAAACACACTCCGCATAGGTTATATGTGGACAGTACGTACTGAATGTAGATCTAGCTATATAAGTTTAATGTAATAAATACAGGCCTAACTACGAGAGTCAAATGTAGTAAATATGGACTTAGCTATAAGGGTTAAGTGTAGTAAATATGGACCTAGTTACAGAGGTTAAATGTGGTCATAGTCACCAAAAATTGTTGAGAAGTGATTTGAAAGTGTTACTAATTATTGAATGAAAATGAAACGATAAATTTTAAAAACTTACTTCGTATTTTTGTTAAAGTGACTTTCCAAACAGTCTTATTTGATTATCCTAAAAATTATTACATTCTGAAATTGACTTTGTTTTGAAATATGTTATTTAACTTTTTCAAAGAATATATACTTGATCCGGCTAGTTAAGATTACTGGTTACTTACTTGGCTTCTAACTCACCATTCTATTTTTTCCTCCTAGGTTCTAAAGATTATCATTTAACAGGCTCATAAAAGGAACTTATTTAGTAGTAATTGAGGTATATGGTTCAAAAAGAGGAATTTTTTTGTCTTGATTGAGAAAATATAAAGAGTCAGAAGGTTGATCATCTTGAATTTATTGGATTATAGATTCTATTATATAGTATTTATTTTGAATATTAAGAGATTTTATAAAAGTTGTTAGATGTTATATTATACATTGGTATTTATTGGAGACTAAATATTATTAATTATATTAGCTTATAGAAAGATACTTTGCATGACTATGAGGCTTTGTGGCTTATGGATATACGGCGCACGTTCTCTAATATAGGGCGTGATAAGTGATATAAGAGATTAGGTTAATTTCAGTAATTCGGATTATGATTAGTTAATCTTAAAAGGTTTAGAATATCAAGTTACTAAGTTAAGGCCATTTGAATTGGATTGTACATCTATTATGGCTTACAGATTGATTTAAGTCGATAGATTTGTTTAATTTAGACTTGGAGATTAGGTTGGGTTAAGTCCATATTGTTTGAAGTTTTCTATTTATGCAATAGTCAGCTCAACCTTAATAGTTAATGATCATATGCTTTATACAGACTTTTGAGATCGTTTAAAATTGGGTACTCTTGTTAGGTTTTGATCATTAATATCTTATTAGTTGAAAAATTGAGGTTTCTAGTATCTAGTGATTCGGTTATTAGTTTCTTTTTGTGTTTCATTATTAGACCGAGAATATTAGAAACTTCTTTTTTTTACTATCGATACTAGATGCTTATAGAGTTTATAGGTTGATCTTTATTTTGGAGTTGATATTGAAATTTAATGAGTTTACTTGCTACTTTTGTTTCTTTCTTTCTCTCAAGTAGTATCTCAATATTTTTGTCCTCATTTGAAAAGAGCCTATGTTAATTCTTAGAGAAGTGAAATTTATTGATTTCCGAGAGATTGTATTATATTTCTAAAGATTTGTTAATCTTATAATGTTGATATTAGAGATTCATTGAATAGATATTATTTTGTTATGTATCAATATGAGGAAGACAAGTTTATTTGGAATATTCACTGATTAATTAAAGTGTGGATTGAATTCTAGTTTGAATCTTTTCTTAAAGTGGAGTTATTTGTATGATAAGGATATACAAGGAATTATAGAGTGGATTAAGTTTATTAAATAACTAGTTTTCTTGATGATAAAAGACAAAAAGATGATATAAGAAATGTCAACTTATGTACTTGTGTTAACTAATGAGAGTACATATTATTGTTACTAGAGGATTGAGAATAAATAGTTAGTTTTGCTAAAGACCTTATATATGAGTTTTACTGTAAATATTTGTGATGATATGATTGAAATATAGGTATTAAGGACTTAAAGATAGAAAAAATTTAGAGAATGATATTTTGACCAAAAGAAAATTATGATGGATTAATTTAGAGAATGATATTACTTAGAAAACAAAAAATATGGAGCCATAATGACTTATACAGTTGGAAAATTTTGAGATAATGTTACATTAATAATATTTATTTTAAAAACTAAGCAAAAATTGAGATATAGTAAATGAATATTTTGGTTATGGTTATGCATACTATGTAGTAAAGTTGGAATTAGAATATATGCTTATTGCAAATGAGTTCACAATTTTATTCTATGATGTTACTCTTCTCTAAAAATATATATTGGACTATACAAATAAATTGAAGAATACTTATTTGATGAGCAATTAGAAGAATTATACGATAAGAGTTTTTAGAAAACTTAGTGTTTTACTATTAGGAACTTGACTATTATCGGTGATGAAAAAAAATGAAAATTGTGTCTATAAAATAAAAGGCCAAAATAGTTATGTAGTGGAATATGTAAGTCGATCCATATTTCTAAGATTGACACATTATTTGATTTTTATGATTTATGTGGTTTATGGAGAAATATTCATATTTGTGGTTCTATTGACCTGCCTTATTTATAAAAAATATTTTTGAAAAAATCATAATATGAGACATTAGAATTCCTAGAGATATTAAGATAAAGGCTTTCGAAAATTTTGAGAACTAGTATATGAAAAAAATCACTTAGCATATTTCTTAGTGTTTAGTCTATAAAAAAGTAAATGAGGAATATATAGACAAATGTTGAAAACTTTTGATATACTATATAGGAAAGATAATACGGTAGTGGAATTTTATAATGAGATTATCAAAGATTACTTAAATTGTAAAGTATCAGTTATATAGTATATTGTTTGACTAAGTATACTCACATTTCTGCTATTAGACTTGGCTTATGCTCTTAACCGATTATTATGTTTTAATCTTTATGGTTATTTTGAGTGCACATTGAGATTTAGAATTCTATGAAATTTGGTTATAAGCATAGCATATGTATTTGACGTAAGCTTTGGTGATTGGATTTAATTTTGATATTTTGGCCTATTGAAGATAAAAGTTAGAGGGAATGAGACTAAAAAGGACTCTTATTATTATTTGTGATAAAAATATCATATTGTATTTAAGCTTTATAAGATCTTACACATGATTTTGGAAATTGAATTAGATTTGTTGGAGCTTTACAATATTAATATGAAATAAATAAATTGTCAAAAAGAAAAGTATATATGTATGTATAGACCATTGAGAATACATTTAAGAATGTTTCGAAAGTTTGTAGAAGAAAACATTATTCTTGATAATGTTTGTATAGAGTTATAATTTTTGATCTAGTAATAGAGTGGCTCTATATGAAGTATTGAAAAAGAAATAAAAATGTATTCTTAGCATTATAGACATGCGATTGAAAAAAAGTTCTAGAGGTTTAAGGAATTTTAATTATTAAGAATTCCTATTAGTTTTGTTAATACAAAAAAAAAAAAAAAAAAGTTTGAGTTATCATGTTATTCTCTTTTTGAATGAAAGTATAAAAGAGCTATCACAAGAAACGATATGGAATTATTGACAGATAAGTTTTAAAAGAGACAATCTCTTTGACGTTTCAATCACTACATTCTCAAGTTTGTATCGTATTAATGGAAATATTATTTTAATTTAATAAGTGATGATCATAGTTTTACATAAGTATTGTGACTTTCCTAGGAATATTTTGATCTATTAATGTTTTGTTCTTTGGAGAACACGAGACTCTAAATTTAGAGGATTAAACTTCTGTTTAGAAGGGAAAAATGTGACAACCCGTAAATAAAAAAACAATTATATATATAATTTATTTATATTATATAAATAATTTAATGGATAAAAGAAAAGACTTTATAGCCCTTAGTTAATAGTGGCTATTAGGAGTTATTTTAGTGATTAGATAACTATCACTTTAAGAAACCCTAAAAAGTCTAATAGTTTACTCAGTTTATACGTATGCTCTATAAGGAGGAAAAAAGAGAGAAATAGAGAGAGAGATAGAGAGAATGCTATGCATGTTTAAGAAGAAGATGAAGAGACTATTATAATCTTCAATCACAGAGCTGCATGAAGCAATTGGAAGACTCAAGTATTTAAGGTATTTGGACGTATCCGGGACAAGAATTACAGAACTACCTAGTTCAATTTGTACATTATACAATTTGCAGTAGTAGTTCATGCAAGACATTGAGAATGTCAAGGACGTGGGCGATGTTTTAGAAGGCGATTTAAAGAACAAGAAGTTTCTTTGCGAGCTTATTCTGAGATGGGATGGTGAAGCTGATGATTCAACAAAAGAAAGGGAAGTTCTTAATGCACTAGAACCACACGTAAAGGTGAAGAAACTCGAAATCATCGGTTACAGAGGTACAGTCTTACCAAATTGAGTGTCACAATCTTCATATCGCAACTTGGCAGAAATCTCTCTATCCAACTTCGCAAACTGTTGCTTAGTACCGTCGTTTAAAGAGCCGGGTTCGCTCAGAAAGCTTCAAATTAGAAGATTGGATAGTGTACACGATGAGTTTTGTGCTACTTCTTTAGTCAAGCCATTTCAACTCTTGGTGGTACTAGAGTTATCTGGATTGAATATGTGGGACTGGTCGTTTATTGATGGAGGTGACCAAGAGGGCAATATTTTCCCTCGTCTTAAAAGATTCAATCTACAAATTAAATTGCCGGAAGCTAAGCGTGGCTATCTTTCATCACTGGAAAATGTCATAATTCTCAAATGTGATTGCGCGTAGCTTCTTGTTCGAGGTTGGAGTCGTTTAGTCTAAACACACTCCACATTCACGACTGCAATGCGCTCTTCTCGAACCGCATCGAGTGGAATCTACAACGAGCCTCCTCGCTCCAAAGACTATTTGTCTTCAGACCCTTTTTCAATAGACCCGAAGCAATGGTGCACTCCTTTCCCGAAGAAGGGCTGCTCCCAACTACTTTGAAGGGTCTCACCATCTCGTTCTTTGGAAACCTTCAAGCGCTAAACGGCAAAGGCTTTCATTTCATTTGTTTTTTTTTGGTAATTAGTTTCTTTCATTTGTTTTCCTAACCACACTTTTTCAACCAAGAATCTTTATAACAAGAAGATAAAATGTTCCAAGTAAACTTGAGGCGGCTCATCTTCTGCTAATTTTACAAATAAATAAACTCTCTTTAAAGTAGTAGATTAATTGATCTGAGTGGTCTAATTTTGTGAAGTTGATACTTCTTTTTTTTTCTTTTTTTTCCATTCCTTTCTAAAAATTCTATTAATTAAAAATACAAACAAAGTTGCTAAGTAGACTTGCTTTCTTATTCACCTAATGGGACAATGTCATTGTTGTCTACCACTGTAGTTTGACTTTGGTGATAAAATCATAAAGAAGCTTATGAAATTCTTTTTGGGTTGAAAAACTTGCCGGATTATCTACACGTGTGCGCTATATATGTATCTGTTTGTTTGAAAAGTATACCGTGTACATAGTGGTGGCAATTCGGGCCGGGCCCAACGGGCCGACCCGCGGCCCGTTAGAGTGGCCCGCGGGCTGGGCCGGCCCTTCCCGGTACATTTAGGGCCTGGGTATCGCGGACCGACGGGCTGGCCCGACCCGGCCCGGCCCGGCCCTTTTTTTTTGTTTTGGGCCCAGATTCGTATGGG
>JXTB01000734.1:110845-134624 GCA_002914805.1 Parasponia andersonii | reverse complement strand
GGCGAGTGGGGGCAATTGCCTGTACTAAAATTTTGCAAAATAAATAATAATTATATATATCTATATATTAATTATATTATATAAGTTAATATTATCTAAATAAAACATGTTAGGTAATGAAAATCATATTAGCGTTAGATCAATTCTAGCTCTAGACTCTCCAAAACTCGTCATTTTAACTCATTTCTTTTAGTCCAAATCAACTTATATCTTTTCAAACTTTTTTCTCAATTTTCAAGACAATATAGCACATGAGTGTGACTAGCTAATAAAAAACAAAGTAAAACAAAATGATCAAAACAAAGAATAGAGCCAAAAACCTAAAGGAAAAGTTGTAGAGAGTAAACAAGGAAGGACCAGAGGAAAAAAGAGAGAAACATATAAGGGAGGAGGAGACCATAAACCATTGCATTTATGTAATGCAATTTTTTCTTTCTTCTTTCCTTATTAAATAGAATCGTAATTTATTTTACTAGGTTGAATTCAAAAATATGATTATGAAAAATGAGGGTTTTCAAATCACCCAATCTGAAAATTGAACAATAAAATTATCCTATTTGTAACTTGTTATTTGTTACTTGTTGGATACGTAAAGTTTTAAAAATTAATTATTGTTGTTGTTAGTAGATATATTATATCATATGTATATTTATTAGTTTTATTTTTTAACTTTTTATTAGTTGTAAATGATAACTAAGTATATAATGACTTTAACATTATTTCTTTCAGTTGCTACAACTACTGTTGAAAAAGTATTTTCTGCAATGAATATTGTCAAGAGTTGATTGCGCAATTGAATAGGAAGTCAATAGATGAATAATAGTTTGACCATATATATTGAAAAAGATGTATTTGATAATATTAATACTTAGGTTATTATTTCAAAATATGAAAACTCACAAATGTAATGTATTAGTATAATTATAATATTTTATATATTTCAATATTATTATCTTGTATTAAATTTTTGTTCTAAATTAAGTCATGCTTCCACTAGCTTAGTTGTATGTGTATCCATATTTACTCTCCGTGGTTTGAATTTTCTCCCCTTTTCATGATGCTGAGTTTAGTAAGGTTATTGTTGTTGTTTAATCTACCTGTTGTCGTTTGAAAAATTGTTGTCGCTCGTATGTCTCTTGTCGTTTTTCAAATTCTTTGTCCTTTCCTGGTTGCCTAGCTACGACTTATGCTGTCTTTTCTTAAGTTTCATGTCGGTTATGTGTCATGTCGTTTTCCTAGTTTCTTCCCTTATGAAAATTCTCGTGTCGTTTCTCTAGTTGCTTTTGTTTAATTATTTCATTATGAGGAATAGACCCTTGCATTGGAGCATTAAAAAAAAAAAGGGGGAGGAAATTATATTTTTTATGGTAAAATTTTAGAGAAAATTAAAAATTCCCAGATTTTTGAATTTATTTGAAAAATCTTGGATTTAATTATAAAAATACAACTATTTAGAAAAATATCACCTTTTATTAATTGATGAGATACTTGAGCTAATTTGTCAAAGTACCTAAGGTGATTAATTACTTCAAGTAACTAGGTTAGTTACCCAAAGTAAATCAATTAATTACCTCGCGTATCACTAAAAAATACCAATTTTGAAGAAAGAATAATATTTTTCTAAATATTTATTAAAAGTGATATTTCCTAAAGCCTTGCCAAAAGTGATAATTTTCTAAACTAATCCGAAATTTTTCCAAAAAATCAATGCAGCCGGGATTTTTCAATTTTTGACCCAATAAGTATAGATTTCTGTAAGAGGTCCTAAAAAAAGGGGGGGAAATTAGACATTATACGGTATTTTTTAAAAAAATTGAAAAATATGGTTATTAGGGTTTTGTTAAGATGTGATACGGTTTTTATTAGAAAAATACCGAAATAAGTTGATTAATAGCTGCCCGTTGTTTTCTTTGATATATATATATATATATATATGTATAATTTACAAATTGAGTATTTAAAAGAAATGGCATTTTTTTAAGGTCAATTTAAAAAATAACCTTTTTTAAACCTATTTAATAAATGATCGTTTTATAATTTTATTTTGATAAATGGCCTTTTTTTAGTTAATCTATTTTTTTGAAGTGAATCAATTTTTTATAAAGTAAATTAATTTTTTTTAAAAGATAAATCAATTTTCAAAAAATAATTCAGTATATTTTGATATACTAAATATGAAAAAAAACTATTTTTTAAATAATTTTCAAAATTTAGCCCGTTTTCAAATATTTGAAAAACAGTCATTTTGCAAATTATTTTCCAAAATTCGATCATTTGGCTAGAAAGTGCATGGGCAAAGTAATCTTTCAATTTTAACTTGGTTTTCACAAAAGCTAAAGGGTTTTCTAAGTTATAGTAGTAACAGAGGCAACATGAAAATTAATTAATTAATATAATCAAGGTTCGCAATATGTGTGTGATCTAGTGAATTCTTCCCACAAATTACTGGATTAAGTACTCATTTATGCATAGAACAGACGTATTAAATCATATTTCTCATGCAAAAACATATATATACATATATATTTAATATGATATCTTTTTTCTACCAAAAAAAAAAATATAGTTCCTGCGTCTATGTTTTTTTAATTGTGTATTATGTACATCTGCATACGCAATAGTAAATAAAACATATTAAATGCATTAATTCTAGGATAATGCACAAACTAAAAGGTTAAAGATACATATAACAGTAAGATATCCACCACATTTACCTAAGCCCTTGAGAAGGCGAAAAAAAAAAGAAAAAAAAAAAAAGAAAACTTGTGTTTATAGGTTTTATTCAAGACCAAGCTTTTCTGGTACTGATTACGAATTTTGGATTTGGTATTGCAAAAGAAACTGAGAGAGGCTGTCTTATAAATATCCAGTGTGAAAGCATACCGATACGATTAAGACAAAACAAACTAATAAAACCAAATGATAAGTTTAGTAGACCTAAAAAAATGCTACGGTTTAATTTAGGTTCCTGCCATATTCTACACTACACAATTTGATTACTTTGTCATTAATAATATCTCCTTATGTATACTCTACGATTATGAGATTTTATTATTTTCTTAGCAAACGAGAACTATATATGAATTTTAGTTTGTATTAGTGACAACTACTTACACCTTACAAGTTTATGATTTCGATTATTATGAAAAACATATAGATACTACCAGGTCCCTTATATACTAACGGCTTATTTGGTGGCTCGGGTTAAAGGTTGGGATTGGACTCTTTTATTTAGTCTCATGTTTTGGCCCCAAAAAAAAAGACAAAGAAGTTCAGACTTTCTTTTTAGTCTCTTTCTTATCAGACTAAATTATCCTAAATAGAACTTGAGTTAATTTAATCTCAAACCGAGCACTTTTTTTTTTTCTTTCTTCAATAATTTATTTAATTAATATAAATATATATATAAATATTAATTAAATTCTAATTTTTATTTTTTTTTAACTAAAAATATATATTTCATTTTTATATAATATCGAGGTCATTCTTCAACTAGATGAATCAACCCTTTATATGCATGACCTTAGGCATGATTTAGCTATGCGTATATCAGGCGAGTTTTGTTTTATGGGGCACAAAAATGAAGACTTACATAACCTCACAAGCAAGACTCGTCATTTGTCTTATATGAAAGGTTTTGATAACTTGATGAAGTTAAAGGGTTCATTTGAAGCTAAATGTTTTCATACCTTGCTATAGTTACCGTTGTCACGTGAATTCATCTTCAATGTCAACAAAAAAGAAAAAGGTGCTTCATGACCTATTTCTGACAACTGGAAGAGGCTTAAGAGTGCTCTCCTTATCTCAATCTTCTATTACAGAGTTACCTGATTCTATTAGCAATCTAAAGCTTCTAAGATATTTGCACATACATGAGACAAAAGTTAGAGAATTGCCAAGTTCAGTTTGTACACTACTTAATTTACAAACATTGTTGTTGTCGGGTTGCAAAGAGCTCACACTATTGCCTACCGACATTTCTAAGCTAATCAAATTGTGCATCTTTTAATCAGGGACACACTTTTAAAAGAGATGCGGTTGCAAATGTGCAACATGACCGATCTTCAAACACTACGGATCTAGTTGGTTGGAGCAGTGGAATGGTAATAGTAATTAGAATGGAATAGAAAAAAATGATAATATAATTATGTTGTTTTGTTAGAATGGTGGAATCAGTAGCTGAATGGAAATTCTTATGTTTGTTTAACTGTGAAAAGTAATAGAATTAGCTATATAATGACAAAAATATTCTTTATTTTAATTATTTTAAATTAAATTTAGCATTCAATTATTTCATTAAATTATTTTGTTAATTAAATTATTATTTTATTAAATTATGTTATATTTAGTATTAAATTATTTTTCATTTAGCATAATTTTATTTTACTATTTTTAAATTATTTTATTTTATTATTTTCTAAATTATTTTATNAATTATTTTTAAGTAATTAAAGTATTATTTTATTAAATTTTTTTACATTTAGTATTATTTTAATTTATTAAATTATTTTTTATTAATTAAAATATTATTTTATTAAATTATTTTACATTTAGAATTATTTTATTTTATTTAATTATTTAATTTTTTATTAATTAAATAGTTTAATTGAGTGGTATTCCATTCTACTCCACCTTATTCTATTCAAGGTTAAGTAGAATAAAATTTCATCAGGTCATTCTAATAGAAAAATTTTTCTTATTTGGATTTTCAAACCAAACAATAGAACGAGATTGAGTTATTGATTTTGTCTTGTTTAACGATGATGGCTCTAGGATCAAAGAGTTAGGAGAGTTACATCATTTGATTCATTTGCATGGAAGCTTCTGCATATCAGGGCTTGAGAATGTCAAGGATGTGGGTGATGCTTTAGAAGGCACTTTGAAGAACAAAAAGCATCTTAGTGAGCTCATTCTGAGATGGGATGGTGAAACCGGTGATTCAACGAAAGAAAGGGAAGTACTTAATGCACTTCAGCCGCATGTAAAAGTGTTAATAGATGACTTGTTAGTTAGGTGCTAAGCTGGAAATTAGTTGGTTAGTTAGTTGCAAATAACTAGCAGATCAGATTAGTTACAAGGAGTTAGTTATTGAGGGTGTTAAGTCAATCTTTTCTGTATTATATATAGTTGAGAGACTATACGAGAGGTAACACACTTGTAACAAATAGTTTTTTATCTGGGTTTTTTTCTGGGAAAACAGAGAGTTCTTCTTGAGTGAGTAGTGAGCGGAATTTGTACTGGAAACAGGGAAGAGAGATCAAAAGAGATACTCCATTGTAACGTTTGAAAAAGCTAAGTGGATTTTGCTGGTTTGGCCTCACAGTGGATGTAGCTCCAGTAATGGAGTGAACCACTTAAATTCTTGGTGTTCTTTGTTCATTGTTGTTTTTAGAGTTGTTATCTTGCTGTTGTAACATGAAGAAACTAAAAATCATCGGTTACAGAGGTACAATCTTGCCAAATTGGGTAGCACATCCATCAAATTGTAATATGGCAAAAGTTTCTCTAGTTAGATTTCCAAATTGTTGCTTGTTGCCACAGTTGGGGCGCCCAGCTTTGCTCAGAGAGCTTCAAATTGATAGAATGGATGGAATTCTTGGTATATATGATGAGATTTGTGGTACTTCCTTAACTAAGCCGTTTCAATTCTTAGTGATATTAGAGTTGTCTCGACTGAATATATGGGAGTGGTCATTTGTTCATGGGGGTGAGCAAGAAGGTAATATTTTCCCTTGTCTCGAGAGATTTGGTTTAAACAGTTGCCAGAAGCTCAATGTTGGAATACCTGCTGGCTCTATCTCAAACGAGTCCACACGTTGATGCTGCATGTCCTTCTCTTAAAACCCTGCAAATACTTTCTTATTCAAGGCTAGAATCATTTTCGGGAATGGGATTGCCCTCTAGTTTAAAAAAACTCGAAATATAGAGAAGAGGTTGATTCATTTCCAGAGGAAGGGTTGCTTCCAACTAGTTTAAGGAATCTCAGCATCTCATGCTTTAGAAGCCTTAAAGCCTTAAACATCAAAGGCCTTCAGCACCTCACCTCCTGTCAGCAACTGCATCTTCTCATGTATTTTACCCTATCACCTCTCATGCAGTTGATTTTGTTGTAGTTTTCAATTTTCTTTTGTTGCTTTGGTCAATACAAGTTTCTTCAATTCTTGGGATAGCTGGCTTTTGGTTATTAGTAAATTAGTTAGCTCTTAAGCTTTTGTAGCTCTCTCTTAAGTCATCGCCTTGTAGTTTATTCAGTTGGAGCCTTGAAGCTTCTGTACTCGTATAAATAAATAATCTGTCTTACATTTTCTGAGTTTCCTACTACTAATTTTCTTTGAGACTTTCTTTTATTTTCGTTTGAGTTTTCTGTTCAAATCTCTCTTGACCAACAGATTCGCCGATTTCTTATACAGGATGCAGGACTGAAGATGGCTGGGATGAGAATGTTACGATATACTCTCAAAGCTTTCACCTAATGTGATAATGCTAACTCTGCTTTGTCGCTTACTAGCTTTGTTTAATGTGGTGCTTCTCTTTGTAGCCGACCTGTACTACTGAGAAAATGTCACTTTTTGTTATGAGCCAATGAGTTCAAAATATTTTGTTAACAAATTGTTATGATCGCCAACTGGGCTTGGAAATTTTGTTTCATAATCATATCAATTTTTATGCTAAATTAAAGGTAATGTTTCCTCTACTAAACTTTAGCATCAAAAATCTTTATGATGTGCTAAAAATCACTTTATCTAATCCGGACCACTTTGGCAAGCGTATGTTAATAACCCAAAAGTCACACTAACCTACAAACATATATTTTCAACCATAATTCAGCTTTGATTCTTCAATTGCTATATTTTATTGTAGCTGAAAATTAGAAGTGTGTTCTGCACATGTGTCTTAAACCCTCCTTCACCCTTTGCTATCTTCTCCTCTCTTTCTTCGAGTTCCCCCTTTTTTTGCTCTGTTTTCAAATTGATTCCCCTGTTTTGCTCTGTTCGTTTTCTGCCTCACTTTCTTCCCTCTTCATCTCCCAATTTCTTTTTCTCTTTACGTTTTTCTTAAGATATCATGCCATGTAGCTCGTAATTTCTTCTCCCCTAGATATTAGTTTATGCAAAAAAATGATCGACGTCTATTTTAAATTTGGCGAAGGAATCTTTCAATTTTTATTTGTTTTGCCTTGCTACTATGTTTCTATTGCACACTTCTTTTGTTATTTACAAACTCTTAAGAGTCAGTGATTTATGTATATTCTAAAGATGTAGTAAGACATCTGAATCTTATCAGTTTTGACTTTGATCATCCAAAAACTCTTATACAATTCTGTGATATTACATTAGCATTCCTACGTGAACTTAGTCTGTGGTCAATGAGAAAGTAACATGATCCCATGATAGAGTAAAAGAAAATTAAAACTTGATCAGACTAACAATTTTAACACGATCAGTCAATACGACTCGAAATTAATACATTTTGTTGACATACTTAACACGAAATTGATCTGAATTAACACGATTAATTAATTTTTTTATCAAAATATATTTTAGCAGTGACCATAAAAAAATTTTGTTAACAAATTTCTTGTAATTTAAATAAAAGATAGTAAATTAATAAGCTAATTTACCTTAATAAAATAAAATTATAATGAAAAAAATTAAGTGAATAAATAATTATAATGCTTAAAAATAACATGACATGTTAATCAAACTGACGTTTTCAGTGACGTTTTCATTAATAAGAAACTTGAGAATAACATAAAAATCCGCGCCATATTAAATAGATTAACATAAAATGATAGGAATAGTCAGCCTTGACAGCCCTGACTTAATCCCATGTCTGATTTTAACAACCACGATTAAAACCACTAATCAAAACATAAAACCACTAATTCCAAAAAAAATTAAAAAAGAAAAAAGAAAAGACCACTGATTATTAAAGATAAAAGCCACACTAAGATAAGATTCCACCGTGCCGTTAGCTTTGATCATCTTTGCACTTAATGTGCTGAACCAGTGCATGGAAATTAAAGAGCCGTCTTTCTAGAATTTTGTTGATGAGTAAGACATGAAAACACGTGTCCTATTTGGCTTTGATATTTCTAAGAAAAAAGAGAGTAGCCTAAAGGTAGGGCCATGAAATAGTAGAAAAATCATTGAATACTCCAAATGAACCATTATTAGCTGATAAAGAAAGACCTAAAGCTATTGTCGATGTAAAGCTTAGTGTACAAGTCAAACCCAGTGATAAAAGTAAATTGGGCTTAGCGAAATTATCAATATCTCTTATCCAGTAGCATATTACGACTGAAGGTTGAATAGCTAAACCTTTGTGCTTTTCTTGCTGGAAACTTCTTGGAACAATCATTGATTACCAAATAGCAGGGTAGGCAGTATATAACTTATTTATAGTCAAATAGCAATAAAGAGATTATGAAAGGCATTGAAAAAAATTTTAAGACATGGAAATATCCAGAAACAACACATAATAAAAATAATATATGTTTAATTAAAAAAAAAATTAAAAGCTTACTCAACATCGATACTTTTAAATAAGCAAATAGTATAGAAAATAAATATCTCATATAAAAATTAAATAAAAAAAACTCCAAAAGGTATTTAACAAAAAATTGTCCCACTTTTTGTCACTATTTAACAAAAAATTGTCCCACTTTTTGTCACTATCTCCAAATTACCTTTTTTTCATTTTATTTTATTTTGTCATTTTTTTGGACGAAAATAATATGAAAATATTATGACAGCATTCAATCATGTTATGTTACTTAATTCATAAATGCGAGTAGACGTATAATCGAAAGTGAAAATACGGATCATAATTAGCATCAAAATCAAATTATCTTTTCTATTTTTTTCACTAAATTACCTTTTTTATTTTTTTTTTCACTTTCTTTTTTCTTTCTTTTTTGGGATGAAAATAATAAAAAAATATCAAAAAAACATTCGATAAAATTACATGAATATGACTCAATTAATAAATGTAAGTATACACATAATCAAAAGCAAAAACAGGGATCATAATTAGCATCAAAAAAATCTACAAGAGATGATAAAATATTGAACAAAGATGATTTTTCTTTTTTTTTTTTAAAAAAAAAACAAAGTTGTTATACAAATCTTCTAGGAAAAAAATTTAGTAATTTAACCACATAGAAAACAAAGACACGCACACACTCAGACGCACACACGCTCGACACACACACAGACATATTTGCACAAATTTGTAAGAAAATATAAAATAAAAAAAAAACCAAAATATAATGAGCATTTTGCTGAAAAAACAAACAAATAAAGTAATTAATAAAATGATATTTATCGGATAATATAAGAGCCCGACCAAGTTCCGTTTCTAAATAAAAAGTCCGAAAACATAAAAGCTATAACCAATCCATCAAGAAAAGCCAAAGCCTAAAAATAAGAAGTCCACACCTACAAACCAAGGCTCAACAAAATAACCTAGATCACAAAAACAATAAACCAACCCTAAAAACCATAACCAACAGAAATCACGGCCGCAAAAAAGGTCAAAAAATATAGAAGAATCATTTCATAATATGAACAAATATGAACACGAAATAAACGATTGTCTAGAATAGAAAGAGCATAATACACAGGGAAAAGGAAAAATTAAGAATACAAAGTTCAAGATCGAGAAAATCCCGGAAAAAGAAAGATGATTACCAAACCAATTGAAGCACATAAGATAAAAAAAAATTCAAGAACAGCTAAAATCGATAGAGCCAAATCCAAACCAACGAACTAGATCTCGGAAAGCAAAGGCTTAGAAAAAAAAAATCAGAAGAAAGAGACAAATCACAAAAGTTTATTAGAGAGAATAAATCAAATGAAAAAAAATAGAAGAAACACTATCTGAGAGAAAGCGAAAAGAAAACGATCTAGGAAAAAAAAGAAAATAAGGCATGAAAAATGAAAAAAGAAGAGAGAACTGAAAAGATAAAGAGAGAAGGAGAAACAAAGTTGCGAATTGATGGAAAAAGAAAAGCGAAATAATTAAGAGTAAGGAAAAAAATACAAAAATTAAGTCCAACCTCTCACCCAAACACAAATTTAAAGGGCCAATTCAATCAAATTATAAAAATAAAAATAAAAAGAACAAATAATCACAATGAGTGAGAGACAAGCCATAACTAGAAGCATGAGGACAAACCATGCATAAAATCACGTCAAAAAGTCAAAATATTATTTCTATAGTAAAATATTTTACATATTAATTTTCTGGTTGGCTCTAACTTTAGGTATATATACCGGGGGCTTCTGGCATACGGAACAATAAAATAGGTTTATTAATACGTCATTAAATATAGATCCATAAATTTGAATTAAATGAATCTGACTTAATGAGTTATATAAAATAATTTTGTACCCTCTCACACCCAGTCACATTTTCCCTCTTTTCTTTCCATTCTTTTCTCTTCAGCTCTGCTACTTGCTCAATCTTTCATCTGACTCTCCCATTAATCTTTCCTAAACACAAGGCTATGTGCAAAGTTGGGTGAAGGGGTTAGGGGTGAAGAATATTTTGGATCTAGCATATCAGAATTAAATAACAAAGTATAGGCCTGAGACCATTTCTTAGAAGCTCAAGAACCTAATCTCAATAGCCATTATAATTCTTGGTGTTGATAGAGGTTTTATCAACAATAAATTCAGAAAAAATCAAGAGACGTGGCTTGTGTGAATTGAATCAATAATCAAAGCAAAAAAGAAGAGAAGATTTTATAGTGGTTCAGCCCAAAAAAGATGAGCCTACGTCCACTGTTTTCTCACTATTTTATGAATAATAATGAACGCTCAAGGTTACAATCTCGTCTGGAAATTGGAAAGACTGAATAGCTACTAAAAACTTAGACTACCCAAAGCTTCAAATACTCTAAACTTGGAATTACCCAGACTTGAATACCCAAAACTTGAATACCGCTTCGGAATATTGAGTCCCCTTTATATAGGTAAAGGTAACCTTATGTCCCTAGGATCCTTATATCCCTAGGATCCTAATTGTATAAACGGGTAACTATACAATTGAGTACGTAAATTAAGTAACAACATAATTGGATAACGGATAACTAGTTGATCACAAATAGGAGACTTCAGTTTCCCTCTTCTTGTAGGTTTCCTTTATAGCATTTACTCATTTCCCTCTTCTTTAGGTTTCCTGTTTGACAAGGCAAACTGCACGGAGAAGGTCGCACAAAACCTGTGGAAGAGGTCGTATATAACCATCACGGAGGAGGTTGCATATAATATTCACGGAGGAGGTCGCATATAACCTTCACGGAGGAAGTCGCATATAACCTTTATGCGACCTTAGGATTTTAGACCGCACACCACTTGGATTTTGAAAAAGTATTGTTTTGATTGCTCAAGTTTATAAAATTGAACGACAAGAAAAAAAATTAAGCAATTTCAAAGTGCATACTTTGATTAAATTTCTTCAACTGCAAAATCCATTTGCAAAATTAGATATTTTGAAAAATCTCTATAAGAATTTCTACTAGACTAGTTCAATATCACCTAAAAAGAATTTCTAATAGAAATAATTTCTAAAATTGAGCGTCAAAAGGAAATTATCATTCAGTTTTCTTTATCACTCTATATCACACCGTCCATGTAGAAATAAATAACACCAGAAAAACTTTTCTTCCAAAAAGAAAAAAAAAAATGAAAAAATGAAAAATTTCCTCATCTGCCAAAATTCAAATTTGGATCTTTAGGTGGGTTTATTATATGCAATCTATGCCGTGATTGCAAAGAAATACATCAATTCCAGAATAAGTTGTTGAGATTTCTCGGAACTCGTGCTCTGAAATTCTTTGCTGTGATCATGTGATATTTGATAGATTAACCAATAAAAGATACTTTACCATTATTGGGCTAAATTTCTTGTCTCTCGGTTACAATTACAAGGATCCCTGTATATTCATATTTTCTCGAATTGATATGTCCCACCTGACTTTTTAAACCAAATTTTAAGAGTTAGATGATAAAATGTTGAGCCTTATAAGCCATTACAAGATGTGTTTCTTTATAAGATTCATTTCACTTCATTTCATGGTGTCAAATCACGTCAAGACGGGTTCCGAGTAATATCATAATCTTTTTGTATCATTTAAAAGAATGTACAAATAGGGGAAACAAGATAGAAACACAGCAACCGAAAAAAAAAAAAAAAAAGAAATGAAAAAGACTCTTAAAATTCTTTTGTTTTTGCAAATATAAAAGGAGAAAGGTGGAGCCGTACTTGAACGAGAGAAAAGAGGAAGAAGGAGAACAAAATTAAGTTAAAAAAGGTACATATTAACTTGTATGTACCAAGATGTTTAAACTACTAAATTTTGATATAAAGAGGATTTTTTAACTTTATCAATATACCCGAAACAAATACCCTATTCTAGAATTCTGTCGATGACTAAGACATGACACACGTGTTCTTCACTACTATCACATTTTTGGCTTTGATACTTCCAAGAAAAAGACCGTAGACTGAAGGTAGGGCCATGACATAGTACGAAATTCATTGAATACTGCAAACGAATCATCATTATTAACTGATAAAGAAAGACTTAAAGCCATTGACGCTGTAAAGCTTAGTGTACTAGTCAAACCCAGTGACGAAAGTAAATTATCAATATCTCTTATACCGACCGAAGGTTAAATAGCTAAACCATTGTGCTTTTCTTTGCTGGCAACTTCTTGGAACAATCACTGATTATCAATTTCCAGACAGAGACTTTTGAGAACAGGGTGCTTCAATTTTTTTTTTTTTTTTTTTTTTATTTCCATTGTCTTTGTTCCAAGGTTCATATCACACTTGTTCTCATTCCTTCCTTCCATCTCAATTTTTTTCCACTGAAAGCTTCCTTTTCAAGAAGAGAAAAACATGGCTGGCCTAACTCTGGGTGGAGCTCTTCTTTCTAGTTTCCTTAATGTTTTGTTTGATAGGATGGCTTCTCAAGAGGTCCTCAACTTCTTTCAAAGGAAGAAGCTCATTCGTAAGCTGCTCAAGGAGTTGGAGACTACGTTGCTTTCAGCTGATGTGCTGCTGAACGATGCCGAGGAGAAACAACTCAGAGAGCCAAACGTGAAGAAGTGGCTTGACGAGCTTAAACAAGTGCTCTATGAAGCAGACCATGTGACGGACAAGATCAATACCGAAGCCCTGCGGCTCAAGCTAGAGAGAGGCGAATCCGGAAGCAAATCAAGTAAGTTCTTGAACTTCGTCCCGGCCATGTTTAGTCCATTTGACAACGCAGTTAAATCTGAAATAGAGGAGATCCTTGTTAGATTAAGGTACCTTTTAGCTCAAACTGAATTCCTTGGTTTGAAAAAGGTTGACCGAAGAAGACCGTCACATAAGTTACATGCCCCTCTAGTTGAAGAACATGATGTTTTCGGAAGGAAGGATGAGAAAGAGGCTATCATCAAGTTATTGTTGTCTGTTAGTGGCCATAAGATTTCTGTTATTCCCATAGTGGGCATGGGTGGTGTTGGCAAAACTACTCTTGCTCAACTTGTTTACAAAGAGAGAAGCGTCCAAGAACGTTTCGACTTGAAAGCATGGGTTACTATCTCCGAAGAGTTTGATATTTTTAAAATAACAAAAACAATTTTGGAGACGGCCACTTCCAGAAAATTTGAAATTGAGGACCTTCATCAACTTCAGAATGAATTGAAGAAGGCTTTGATGGGGAAGAAGTTTCTTTTTGTTCACGACGATGTTTGGAATGAAAACTATGAGCTGTGGGATCTTTTAAAGAGCTCGTTTGAATCTGGTGCGCATGGAAGCAAGATTATTGTGACCACACGCAGTAAAATTGTTGCTTCTAAGATGGGTAATGTCCAAAGTTATGAGCTACAAATAATGTCTGATGATGATTGTTGGCAGTTGTTTTCAAAACATGTCCTTGACAATACAGGCTTTGATGTGCAGTCGGACTTGCTAGAAATTGGCAAGCAAATTGTTAAAAACTGCAAGGGTCTTCCTTTAGCTGTGAAATCAATCGCGGGTCTTTTGCGTTCTGTATCAAACCTAGAGGAGTGGAGAACAATACTTCAGAGTGATGTATGGGAGTTACAGTTTCAAGAAAATCAGAAAAATAACATTGTTCCAGCTCTTTGGTTGAGTTATCACTTTCTACCTCGACATCTGAAGCCCTGCTTTGCCTACTTCTCAATATTTCCCAAAGATTATGCATTTTACAAAACTGAAAAAGAAAAATTATTCTTGTTGTGGATGGCAGAAGGTATTTTGCAACCCCAAGAAGGGAAAAGAATGGAAGATGTGGGAGAAGAGTACTTGAACGCTTTGATATCGAGGTCATTCTTTCAGCGATCTAGTCGGGACGAGTCAACTCTCTTCATGCATGATCTTACACATGATCTAGCTACGCGCATATCTGGTGAGTTTCGTTTCATGGGCCACAAATATGAAGACTCACATAAACTTAGAAGCAGAACTCGTCATTTATCGTATATGAAAGGTGTTGATAACTTTATGGAATTTGAGGGCTTGTCTGAGGCCAAAGGTTTGCGCACCTTACTATCATTACCATTGTCACATAAAAATATTTATTCCAAGCCAATGCTGACAGAAAAAGGGGTTCATGAGCTATTTCTAACAACAGGAGGGTGCTTACGAGTGCTCTCTTTATCTCAATCTTCTATAATAGAGTTGCCTGATTCAATTGGCAATCTAAAGCATCTGCGGTATTTGGATGTATCTGAAACAAAAGTTGCAGAATTACCAAGTTCGACCTGTACATTGTACAATCTGCAGACGTTGTTGTTGTCAGGTTGCAGAGAACTCACACAATTGCCAACCAACATTTCTAAGCTAATCAACTTGCGGCATCTCATGATCAAAGACACCTCCTTAAATGAGATGCCTCAACAAATGTGCAATCTGACCAATCTCCAAACGCTGAGTGATTTTGTTTTGTCAAAAAATGATGGCTCTAGGATCAGAGAGTTAGGAGCGCTGCAACTTTTGCATGGAAGCTTGTGTATTTCTGGACTCGAGAATGTTAACGACGAGAAGGATGCTCTAGAAGGAAACTTAAGGAGCAAGCAGTATCTCAGCGAGCTTATTTTGAGATGGGATGGCGAAACTGATGATTCAATAATAGAAAGGGGAGTACTTGACGCACTCCGACCACACGTTAACTTGAAGGAACTCAAAGTCAGCGGTTATAGAGGTACAAATTTGCCGAATTGGGTAGCAGATCCCTCGTATTGTAACTTGACGAAGATTTCTCTTATCAAATTCACAAACTGTTGCTTGTTGCCGTCATTCAGCCAGCTAGTTTCATTGAGAGATCTTCAAATATACAAATTCGATAAGTTTCTTGGTTTACATGATGAGGTTTGTGGAAGTACTTCCCTGACTAACTCATTTCAATTCCTAGTAACATTGGAGTTGTCTCAAATGAATACGTGGGAGTGGTCGTTTTTCAATGGAGGTGACCAAGAAGGCGATGTTTTCCCATGTCTCAAGAGGCTTTGTTTAAATAGTTGTCGGAAGCTAAATGTGGGATTACCTGTTGGTTATCTCCCTTCTTTGGAAGAGTTCACAGTCAGAAAATGCCATGAAATGGTGGCTGTATTTCCAACAAGTCCAGATATTGACGCAGCATATCCTTCTCTCGAAACCTTACAAATATTCTTTTGCTCAAGACTGAAGTCACTCTCATTTTCACAAGGCCTTCCGCAAGCTCTTACTTCTTTGGATATCTTTAAATGCCCTCTGCTAAGTCCTAGATGCCAGAGAGGAACAGGGGAAGATTGGCCTAAAATTCAACATGTCCCTCTAATACGAATCGATCGGAAAGAAATATGATCAATTTGAGTTCTTCTTCCAAGGTGTATTTCGTTTCCTCTCTACTGTCCTTAAATATTTTTGTAATTTCAATTTACATTAGTGAAATAAAAATTTGATGTCCAGATGAATTTAGTCTCAGTACTAGTACATATGAACTTTCTACTGACCAACTGAGATATATATCATTCTTTGTAATTATACGATCACCAATGAACATTTTACTAATAATTAATTCATAATATTCGTTCTTATTTTTTCCTAGTTAAATTATTGGAACCGACCAATATTCTTTTCGTGGTGGAATAATGTTCAAGTTACTGCTCTAGTAGTTAAATAATATATCCCTTTTGTTTAGACCTCTAAGCTATGAAGCTTCTGTACAATTGAATAATCTCTCTTAATATAGTAGGATTAATGTTCGTGTTTTGTCAATTTTATATGAGATTTTCTTTGCAGTTTTATGTTCAAGTCTTGTTTGACCAACAGATTTGCAGATTTCTTATCCAAGACACCTAAGTGAAGATGACTGTAGATTTCACATCTCCAAAAAGAATGTTATGACTGACGCTTTAAGCTTTCACCCAATGGTGCAATGCCAACTCTGCCTAATCGTGACTTGTACGTCTAATTTGATCTTTCTCTTCGTCTTCGACCTGTACTTATGCAAAAACAATTGTAACTTAGTTTTCTTGGTGATCAGTGACATCATTGTTGTACTATAAACATTTAACTGGAATCTCATTCTAGTGGACATAGGACTAGGAGTCACAAACCCAAGTAAAAATCTTATGTTCTTCTCTTTTTTGGTTTTTATTCGATTATTGAAGCTTCAAGGTTTGATCAAAAAGTTCATAAGGATTGAATTTTGTGTTGTACTCTGGTGATAAAATCATAAGGTGCTTAATTATGAAACTCTTTTTGGTTGGAACAAAGAATATTGATCTCATAAGTATAGCCATGTAACCAGAGCAGCTATATATACGTGTATATATTTTGTAATAGGCCGCTCATTTTACATGTGTACACACTATATATATATGTATTCAAATTAGTAAGCATGTTAAATAAATATATTGAAAGCGGACTCAGTTGTATTATTCTGAATTCCAATGGCCAATTCCAATGTCTTCTCAAATCCACGGCTGAAGGGGCATATATGATTAGAAAAAATGAAGCACAACAACACATAATTAATAGATATCTTTCTCGATATAATCAAGTGTAACTAGCTGAGGTTAGTTCGATTGATCCTAGCCTAGCCTCAATGGGTTTGTGTGAGTTGTGGGGAGTCCAGAGCCTCAGTAGCTGAAAATGGTGCTAGCACTAAGCGGAAAAAAGAATGTAAATGTGTAATAGAGTTTCTGCCCTCTTTATAACTCAGAGTAAAAAATATGTTATAAGCCAATGAGTAAACTGCTGTTAGCTGCAATTGTTCTTCTTGTATCAATAAATAAATACATAATTGTACTACTTCTATGTAACGCTTTTTTTTTTCTTCCTTGAAATTTCTATAGTCGACTTGTAAAAAAAAAACTAGTAGTTTCTGGCTGGTCCTCGTGGTGGATCCAAGTATAAATTATAGTCATTGACCTACAAAGTCATAAAAGCAAAGAGACAAAAGGTTCGGTGCATGAATATATCTGAATACAGCCAACAAACAATTTGCTATAAAAACATTCAACCTTTTTTTTTTTTTTGTAAAGAAACATTTTACATTAAAAATGCAATAATGTAAATGTAGGCTCTACTCAATTATGGATTTGTGTAGTACAAAAAGATTATATCATGTTAAGAATTATCGAACGATAATTGACAAAAAAAACAAGAACATATAGATTTAAGTGGAAAATTTTAATCAGGAAAAATTATTAATAGAGGAGGAAATTTTACTATGTCAAAAAATAAGGTATAGAAGGTAGAGTTTTACACGACTAAGTCAAAAATATATATAATCTCAAAACCTTAAAATACATATGTGTACGGATGAAAACTGTACAGACAAAATGGCCAAATAAAACAGGTCTATACCCCAGGAGCTCCGTCCCCGCACCCTCAACGAGATTAGTGGTGGGCTCCGGGATCAAGCCGAGGCCCGATCTCTCTGCTTCCACTACAGATCTCAAAGTTTCTCCCAGTTACAAAAATGCCACATATGTCGCACCGTGAAGTTTTCGGGCTAGGGTAAATAGAATTCGGGTCACGAACTCTAACAATCTCCACCTTGACACGAATTCTAATTAAGGAATAACTCTAATCTTTGACAAAAACATATTCTCCACCTCTTCCACAAAGAAGGCAAAACTCAGTAAGTAATACCAACCAAGTCTAAGCGATGTTTAAACTTGTCTCCAGGAAGTGTCTTAGTCATCATATCAACAGATTATCATGAGTACTAACTTTGCTCACAATTATATCACATCGAGCAATAATATCACGAACAAAATGATACCCACATCAATGTGCTTGGTCCTCTCATGAAACATCTGATCTTTTGTGAGAAAAATAGCACTCTGACTGTCACAAAAGATTGTGGTCAATTGTAAGCCTTCACTGAGTTTACTAAATAGTCCATTTAACCAAATAGCTTCCTTACATGCTTCAGTAATAGCCATGTATTCAGCCTCAGTAGTAGACAATGCAACTGTAGTCTGTAAGGTAGCTTTCCAACGGATAGCACAATCACCAATGGTAAAAATAAATCTAGTGAGAGATCTTCTCTTATCAAGGTCTCCAGCAAAATCAAAATCAATATATCCAATGACTCCACTTCTAGTTCTCCCACATTGTAAACAAGCATCAGTAGAGCCATGTAAGTATCTAAAAATCCACTGAGCTATTTTCCAATGTTCTTTACTAGGTTTCGTCATGTATCTACTAACAACACTGACTGCATATGACAAATTCGGACGAGAACAAACCATAGCATACATGAGAGATCCCGTTGCACTAGAATATAGAACTCGAGACATATAATCAATCTCATCATTTGATTGTGGAGATAAAGCAGATAAAAGTCTGAAATGAGCCACTAATGGAGTCCTAACAGGTTTACTATTCTGCATATTAAATATGTACAGAACTTTCTCAATATACCCTTTTTGACTTAGGTACACTTTACCTGCCTTTATATTTCTCAAAATCTCCAAGTATCTTCTTTGCTGCTCCTAAATCTTTCATCTCAAACTCTTTATTAAGCTGGTTTTTGACCTTTCTAATCTCTTCTTTATCCTTGGCTGCTATCAATATATCATCGATATAAGAGTAGATACATAAAAGACCCATCAACACTCTTATTAAAGTAGACACAACTGTCATAGCTGCTTCTCTTGAAATCATGAGTAGTCATAAATAAATCAAACCTCTTATACCACTGTCTGGGTGACTATTTCAGGCCATACAGAGACTTCTTTAATAAGCACACATAGTCCTCCTTTCCTGAGTCTACAAAACCCTCTGATTATTCCATGTAGATGTTTTCTTCAAGTTCTCCATGTAAGAATGATGTCTTCACATCTAACTGCTCAAGCTCAAGATTATGCATAGCCACAATACGAAATAAAGCTCAAATTGAACTATGCTTTACAACTGGAGAAAACACATCTGTAAAGTCTACGCCTGGAACCTGACTGTAGCCGTTTGCAACTAGTCTCGCCTTATGCCGGGATTCTTCAATTTCTGGTGTTCCTTCTTTTCTTTTGTAGACCCATTTGCAGCGAACAACTTTCTTATCTTTAGGTAGTTTCACCAAGTCCCATGTGCCATTCTTATGAAGTGATTCCATCTCCTCTTGCATGGCAATCATCCATTTTCCAGAGTCATCACAACTAACTGCCTCTGCACAGGTAGAAGGTTCTTCACTAGAATCTATACCTTCAACCACATTCAAAGCATAGGCAACCAGATCAGCCTCAGCATATATTTGTGGAGATCTAATATCTCTTTTAGGCCTGTCTTTAGCAATAGAATATTATAGTGATGCTAGTGGTGGCGATAGTAGTGCAGAGGAAACTGACTGAGATATAGATGCTGGTGTTAATTCTAATCCAATCTCAAGCTCCACCTGAGTTTTTGATTTCTGCTGATGTTTACTACTAGAATCCCTAAGAGACAAATCAGGAAGCATAGCAGATTCATAAAAAATAACATCTCTGCTCATTATAATCTTCTGAGTTTCTGGATACCATAGCTTATATCCTTTAACACTAGCCTTATAGCCTAGAAAGATGCACTTCATAGATCTTGGTTCTAACTTTCCATTATCAACATGAGCATATGCAGGATACCTAAATATCTTTAAATCAGAATAATTAGCAGGAGTAACAGACCATACCTCTTCTGGAGTCTTTTTCTCAATAGCAGTTGAGGGAGATCCATTAATCAGAAAACAGGCTGTAGAGGCAGCTTCTGCCCAAAAAGACTAAGGTAAATGAGCATTGGAGAGCATGCAACGCACTCTCTCCATCAGAGTCCTATTCATACGTTCTGCCACACCGTTTTATTGTGGAGTACGGTGAACTATTAAATGCCTCACGATTCTTTCTAACTTGTAAAAAATATTAAACTTATCAGAACAAAACTCCAAGCCATTATCAGTGCGGAGACATTTAATCTGCTTCCCTGTCTGTTTCTCGATCATAGTCTTCCACTTCTTAAAAGTAGGTAACACATCATTCTTATACTTTAGGAAAAACACTCAAAGCTTTCTAGAGAAATCATTGATAATCGTCAAAAAATATCTAACACCTCCTTTAGAAGATACCCTAGATGGTCCCCAGAGATCAGAATGTATATAATCAAGTGTTCCCTTTGTGTTGTGGATAACTTTTTGTAAATCTGACTCTCTTTTACTTCCCAAAAATACAATGCTCATAGAACTTCAGTTTACTAGTACTCTGCTCATCAAGAGGTCCTCTTTTGCTCAATTCAGCCATGCCATTCTCACTCATATGCCCAAGAGGCATATGCCAAAGTCTAGTGACTTCGTCATCTGACAACAAAGGAGTAGAGATAGCTGCTTCACCGGTAGCTGTAGAACCCAACAAGATATATAATTCGACAGATCTTTTCTAGCCCTTCATCACGACAAGAGCTCCTTTGGAAACCTTCAGAACTTTACCTTCACTAGTGTACTTGTACCTTTTTGAATCAAGAGTACTCAACGAGATCAGATTTCTCTTTAAATCTGGAACATGTCTCACGCCACCGAGAATCTTTTACAACTCCATCAAACATCTTAATTTTAACTATTCTAATACCAATAAGTTTAGAAGGCATATTATTTCCCATCAACACAGCACCTTTGGCTACCGTTTCATATGTCGAAAATCAGTCCCTATTAGGACACATATGAAGCGTGCAACCAGAATCGAGAATCCAGTCATCACATGGTTTGGAGTCGCCATCAGAAACAACTAAGAGTTCTCCATCACTGATATCATCTTCACCAACACTGGCTTTACCGGTATTTTCAGTTTGTTTTCCCTTGTGATTAGGAGTAGCCTTCTTATTCTTGTTCTGAAACTTATAGCATTCAGATTTGATGTGGCCCTTTTTCTTGCAATAATTGCAAGTTTTACTTTTATTTCTAGATTTCGATCTACTTCTATTATCACTCCCAGAATTTCTCTCCTGCGTTCTACCTCTAGCAACGAGACCCTCTGCCTGAGTCTCAGACCCTGTAACAATCTGATCCATCTTCTCCTTAGAGAGCAGAGAATCATAAGCCACGCTTAGAGTAAGGGATTCACGGCTATACAAAATAGTGTCTCTAAAAAGCGTACATGAATGGGGCAACGAACACAGCAAAATCAGCGCTAAATCCTTAAACTCATATTTAACCTCTAAAGCTTCCAAATCAAAAACAATTTCCTTAAAGACGTTTATGTGCTCTTCTAGAGACGTACTTTCTGCCATAGCTTGTTGGTTAGACTTTTCGTCATGCACAGCTGCTCTAATTTCAACCACAAAGCCGCGACAGTTTTCTCATTCAGAACGTCTTGTAATATCTGATTCGACAGATGCAGTTGAATCTGAGATAGAGCTTTTCGATCCCTTTGCTGCTTTTCCTCCATTGATAATAATGAAAGCGTCGCATTAATCCCTAACAGTACATCATCCAAATCCAACTGTGCGAGGATAGCCCGCATCTTAACCTGCCATAACGAAAATCTGGTGTTGCGATCCAAAAGCGGAATATCATAATTCATAGTTGTCATTATCGTAATCAAACCTGGATTAAAGCTCTGATACTAGTTTGTTAAGAATTACCGAATGATAATTGACAAAAATGATGAAAAATAAGAACACACAAATTTAAGTGGAAAACCCTAATCGGGAAAAACCATTGGCAGAGGAGGAAATTTCACTATATCGAAAAATAAGGTACAGAAGGTAGAGTTTTACACGACCCAGCCAAAAATATATATAATCTCAAAACCCTAAAATACATATGTGTAAGGACGAAAACTGTACAGACAAAATGGCCCAATAAAACAGATCCATACCACAGGGGCTCCACCCCCGCACCCCTAACGAGATTAGTGGTGGGCTCCGGGATCGAGTTGAGGCCCAATCTCTCCGCTTCCACCACAGTTCTCAAAATTTCTCCTAATTACAAAAATGTCATGTATGTCACACCATAAAATTTCGAGCCAGGACAAATAGAATTCGGGTCACGAACTCTAACATATCAAAATATGACTAATTCGTTAATTACTCTTTAAAAAATAAACGAAAGAAGACAAATGCATTGATCGAGTAAAGAGTAATAAACTGGTTTTAGATGCGATGACAAGGTACTTGTTTTCGTCACAATAAATCTTAGTTTTGAATCACCACCGTCATAATTGTATTTATCCGGACATATTGGCAATCCACTTAGTGATAGATTGGAAATCTATATACTACGCCCCCTAATATAATAGCAGCCTACTAATCTGAAGTGAATCTAATTCGACCAATTTTTTTCTTTTTCTTTTTTTTTTTTTGAAGAAATGGCACTAATTTTAGGATATTAAATACTTCATTTAATTTTTGATGGCAAAGGGGGGGTTCACCTGTTGACTTCAATTATTATAGTATATTGGTTTTCTTAATTGGTTTGATTTTCTATTTAATTAGTTTTTCTGGTTTCGAGCAAAATAACTGAATTTTGGGTTTTTTCACCAAATGTAATTTTTTTTTTGAAAGAGTAAATGTAATTTATTCAAACACTATAACAAAATAATTGGGTGTCTCTTTTGTTTAGACATCTAAGCTTTGAAGCTTCTGTACAGTTGAATAATCTCTCTTAATGTAGTAAGATTTATGTTAGTATTTTGTCAATTATCTATGAGATTTTCTTTGCAGTTTTATGTTCAAGTCTTATTTGACCAACAGATTTGCAGATTTCTTATCCAAGATAAAGAAGTAAAGATGACTGTAGATTTCACATCTCCAAAAAGAATGTTATGATTGACTCTTTAAGCTTTCACCCAATGGTGCAATGCCAACTCTGCCTAATCGTGACTTGTATGTCTAATTTGATCTTTCTCTTTGTCTTCGACCTATACTTATGCAAAAACAATTGTAACTTAGTTTTCTAGGTGATCAGTGACATCATTGTTGTACTATAAACATTTAACTGGAATCTCATTCTGGTTCCAGATTGTTTTTTGTTTGTGTGTGAATGAGTACTTGGAGTCTCCAGTGGACATAGGACTAGGAGTCCCAAACCCAAAGTAAAGATCTTATGTTCTTCTCTTTGTCGGTCTTTATTCGATTATTGAAGCTTCACGGCTTTGATCAAAAAGTTCGTAAGGATTGAATTTAGTGTTGTACTCTGGTGATAAAATCATAAGGAGCTTCTTAAATTCTCTTTTTGGTTGGAACAAAGGATATTGATCTCATAAGTGTATAGCCATGTAACCAGACTATACATATATATATATATATA
>JXTB01000734.1:68017-106691 GCA_002914805.1 Parasponia andersonii | reverse complement strand
TTTAGAGTGAAAAAGCAAGTTTTCATTATAATTAGCTTCTGGGCAACCATGAAAAACAACTTACTAGAATTCAGAAAGGAGCTTGACCCTCCATTTGTGTTTGCGCATAATGGGTTGGACCTGTTTGGCCACTTTCTCGAGAATCCTCCTGGCTTCATCTTCGCCTGGCTTTTTCAAGGCTTTGGTTTCCCAAACCTTGTTAAGGTCTCCCACATTATTCATCGTTCTGATAAAAGATAATCAAAATCTGAAAATCACCCAAATATCAAAATCCAAACTTTCCCACTGACCCAAACAAATTCAGATCGAAGGAGGATTATTTGAAGCCTCGATTTTCCACGAGATTTTGAAAATCCTTTCGACTTTTTTCTCTGTTTGATGTTGGAATATGCAAGAGTCAATTTTTGCTTCGTTTTGAAATAAGGGCTGATTTTTAGCGCTTAGGGGTATCAATCTCCGTTTTATATATTTTGCCGCCGTGGTATTTTAGGTCCAATATTTTTTTTTCTTTTTTGGATTATAAGGTTCATTCTTCTTCTCTCTTTTTTGGAATATTATCAGTTTTATATTTTACATTTTCATATTCTGTTCAAATTATATTTTTTATTTTAGTTATTATTAATATTGATCTTTAAATTTGAAATATGTTATAATTTTATAACCTGACACTAATTTAAAGTAGTTAATTTACCAAGTTGCTGTTTAAAAAATTAAAAATAAACTATATAAAAATTGATCCGAGAATAAATTTATTAAATGATCTTGATAAATTAATTGTTCTAAATTAGTATCAGAGTATAAATTTATAACAAATATAAAATCTAAAGATCAATATTAATAATAACCAAAACAGAAATTATAAACTGAACAAAATGTCAAAATACAGGGTATAAAAATAATAATTTTTTTTCTTTTTCTCTTTTTTTTTTGCCATTAATTCCCACATATCACCTTTTTGTTGCAATTTTACCCTTTTTTCCAATTTTGGGGCGTATTCTTAACAAGAATGCTAGTGAACCACATTCGGCACCATAATGTTAGGATAACACTTGGGATCTCACTGGCTACCGCTCTTGTCCAACTTTTTTAATATCACGTATGACAATGTATCTTATAAATTTCGACATTCAATTACTAAATATTATTAAAATTAGTAGTGGTAAGTTTTAATTCACGAATCACAACAAATCATATTGTATATATCAGGTGGTATTATAAATGTAGGGTCTCTAGCATGGAACGTATCTCACACCTCGAATGCAGTGCGTGCCAAGCAAATAATGTATAGATGCAACTTTGAGTCACCCAACCTATTTTTTCTCTATGCTCCACGATGGGCCTTGACGGCTTGTGTTGGGTTAACACGACCCATTTGATGTAAATGTTATCTCATCCCAACCATGCTCTTATTGTATTATAAGATGGGTCAAAGAATGTCACAATATTTGCAATAGGTAATCATAATATTTACGATTTTTTGGGACAATAGACTGTTTATTTATTATTAATATTGTGACACTCATAAAAAAAAAAAAAAAGCTTTCAGCAAATTACTTTTATCTAAAGGAGGTCATTTACCAAGGCCCATTTCCTCTGTAAATAATGTTGTGTTCTCTACATATAGACCATATGTAGCCAAAAAATTATTCTTACTTTTTTTCCCTCTCTTAACTACTTTTAGCAGCTAAACTTCTTATTTTCAATTTGATTGGAATGGAAACAACTGACAAACAAAGAATATTTTTTTGAAAAGAAAAGTGGTATACATTGGACTAAACAAATTTAATGTTACATACAATTAGTTGTTGGAGGTATTTACATTCTGGGGGTCTCTTAATGCCTACCATCATGATGAAAAAATGAACTTATTTATAAATATTATAACAACTTACTATCAATGTAATGCCACACATCAAAAATTATGTAATCTTCCTTACAAGCGCTGAGACAACTTACTACATCCTACCAAGACTCAATCGAGCTCGGCCGTAGTCAAAAAAGATTTTGATCCTGGTTGTCTCCTCTTTTCAACTATGGTTAAAAAACCTCAACTTGAGTCGAGGTTGGACAGTTTTAGAATTGTGAAAGTTCTAAGTCCTAGTTTTATAAATGATTTATATTTTGTACATTTTTTTAATCACATGCTTTAAAAATGGTCAAAATTGATAAAGACCCTTGGGTCTCATAAGTGTTACTAGTTTAATTTTGGGCTATTTACAAAATTCTAGGTCCAAGATACCAAAAATTGAAAAATTCCGGATGGACTCATTTTTTTGAAAAATTTCGGATTGATTTAGAAAATATCACTTTTTAAAAGTATTATTAGAACACTAACACTTTTAAAAAATATTTAGAAAAATAAAATTGTTTCTTTAAATTTTGGCATTTTTCAATAGTACTTGAGGTAACTAGTTAGGTTACTTAGAGTAACCAATCCAGTTACTTGAAGTAACTGTTCAAGTTACCTTAAGTATCTCATGAATCAATAAAAATAGTATTTTTCTAAATACTTTTAAAATGGTATTTTTATAATTAAATCCGGAATTTTTCAGAACAATTTCAAATTCCGGGATTTATCAATTGTTTTGAAAAAATACCATAAAAAATCAAATTTTCCTCTCTAATGTGGGCTTAGGACACGGGCCCAATATAGTGCAATGGGCCGACCGGCCTTTTGACCAAACATTCAATTCAATATTGAGCTGGAAATGGACAGTGGATTCTAACGAAGAAAGTAGTAACCATGATTGGTTCGTATAAATACCAAGGACGGTTATTTGTCTTGCACTCCTTGAACGCTTCCCAAAGCCCTCCAATGCCTCCATAGTCGATTTATTAAAAATAACTTTTTCTCTGCAAATGAAACCATCTTTTTTCAGCGTCTTCTCAAAATCGTTTTGACCTCAAAACTTTTTCCCGGAAAATATAACCGAGAAAATCACCCGGAAAGTTCAAATCTTCCATTGTTTTCCGTTGGTGGGCTTGGATTAGTTTCGCTTCAGAGTGCGTAACAATGGCGGGAATAGCTATAGCTTTGGATCTGTTGAGGAAAAACCCAAGTTCATATACAGCTCACTCTTCTGGGTTTTTATCAGCTGCGGCTGCTGCATCTGCTGCTGCCGCCTCTGTGGCAGCCGGAACCCCTTATGCCTATAAAGCTTTATTTGGGTACCTTTCTCTTTCTCTTTTACATCCATTCCAAATATGTATGGATTATTATAGTGAATTTTGATAATATGGTCTTGATCTTGTTTTGGTGTGCTACTGGTTTATGATTGGAGCTTTGTTTTTTCACTTTTCCCCCCTTCATGTTTCAATTTTACGGAAGCTATTGGCTTCGCCCCCTTGGCTAATTCTATTTTGTTTTAATAGGATAAGTAAGGAAATTAGATAGGGGAAAAAAAAAAAAAAAAACCCTTTGATTTATTATATCTGAAAGTGCCTTTTACTTGTTGTTTCTTTGACCTTTCGGCTTAATTTATAGTTTAGACCATGTAATGATTTGGTTTAGTGTGGCAACAGTAATTTCAGGATACCGGTTGTTGAATGTGATGCTGGTGCAGCATGGTCTGACGATTACGCTTCTAGTTTTAGAACTGCATCTGAGAAATTCTTTCAGAATGATGTTCTTAAGTACAGTACTAAGGAGTACAAACTTGAGTTAAAGCCTCTATTTTCGGCTTTTGAGATTAGGACGCTGGCTATGACAACCTTGAGATCGTTTTTGATGTACTATTTACCTCTTTTGGAGCCTCGCACGAATTTGGATGAGGACGACGATGACTTCCTGCAGGAAGCTCATGAAGAACAGCATGTAGACTACGTTGTTCCATTGAAAAAATCAGTCAAACAAATCTGTCGTGAGGTAAGTTATTTTTGACTTTCCTAGCTTTTTAATTGTATCAAAGATAAGGTTTTCACAGTGCCTTTAGTCAAGTCCTTCGGTCTCATGTTGGCTTTAGATTTGGAGATTGAGATATACTCCGTTATAGTTTTTGGTATAGCCAGAGTATGAGGTACTTTAGATTGATTGATAGTTAGACACTTCTTTTATTTTTTGGGTGGGTGTGGAGTTGGGGTGAGAAATCATCTGAAAGAGGAATTTCCAATTCATAACAGTTTCTCTAGAAAGGTTTATAACTTAACCGGATCTGATGCGATGGAAAGTTACTTTGCTGACTTACATTTTGCATATTGTCATAGACTACCATTGTAACAACTAGACGAATCTTGGAGAGAATAGCTGTCCATCATGTTACCCAGAGAATGGCGTGGAAACTTCTGAAAGGTAGTTACTTTTCCAGGGTTACTTTCTTTCGTGTTTTGATTACAATAACAATCGCATCAAAAACTAATGAATGTGATTAATGTCAACAGATGTTCCAAAATCGGCCACACGCAAGGCCGGGAGAAGAATACCCACTCATGTTTTCTTCTTCAGTGTTAGCAAAACAACTTTCAGAGGTTTAGTCCATTATTTTTCTTTTTAACATTTTTTTTATTTGCTTAAACTATCAAGCTTATTGTGTTCAAACATGTTATTTGTTCAAGCAGGACACATTCTAGGAGTTGCAGCATCATGGATTGTTCAAGTTGGCATTGAGATTTACCGATTCTTCAATCGTTTGGTGAATTCAAAAGTAGAGGGTGATGAAGTTGATCCAGCAGAACAAGTGAAACTTCTTGGGAAGAAGCTTTCTGCTACTACAATCAAATGCAGTGCATCACTAGTTTTTGCTTCTGTTGGAGCAGGGATTGGTGCTGTTCTATTTCGGCCTTCAGCTGGTCAATGGATCGGTAAGCACTCTTTCTGTAAGATGCTTTTTGTATGGGCCCTATTTTTTTGTGTCCAAAACTCTTTACAAAACTCTTAACCTTTTATCTAAAATGTTCATTTTTCCGCAGGCTGTGCAATAGGAGATTTAGCAGGGCCTGTTATCGTATCATCTTGCATCGAAAAAGTCTTTCATTTTGAAATTTAGGGTGCTAAAGTTAATATGTCTGACATATTTTGCTCTTTCTTCGTATTGACTGATTTGAACAATTTTTGAAGTGAGGAACTCACTTTAGTATTCATTAGAGCTTTTCCTTTTTGAATACAATGTGATATTCCTGTAAACCATTTTAATTTAAAGTTGATGAATAAGAACCCCTGAACATTGATTGTTGGTACATGTGTTTGCCAACTCTTCTAGACTTTTAGGTGTGTTGATGGGAAAAATAATGCCTTCTGTGTATTATGTATTGAACTGTGGTACTGAGTCAATTTTTTTAGTACTCAAGCGTACATTCTCGTAGTTGAAATTTATTTGCAGAAACCACCTCCAAAAGCACAAACTTGTAGCATGGTTTGAAGCCTCGAGCTGACTTATTCATTTATTGGGTTAATTTTTTTTTTTTTTAAAAGGAATATTATTATCCATTTGCATACAATTGGTCTCCCAGTGTTAGAATCCAATCCATTAGAGTTTTTCCTTTTTGAGTACACTATAATATTCCTGTAAACCATTTTAACTTGAAAGTCCATAAATAAGAATGGGACCTGAACATCGATTGTTCATGACTGTGTTTGCTAACTCTCCCATACTTCTAGGTTTGTCGATAGAGAAAAGAATGCTTTCTGCGTGTTATGTGCTGAACAAGGCACTGAGATATTTTCTATTAGTCCTCAAAATTAATGTAAAATGGCGGATTCTCTTTTTTAAGTTGAAATTTATTTTGCAGAGACCACTTCCAAAAGCTCAAACTTATAGCATGGTTTGAACCCTTGAGCTGACTCATAAATTTATGGGGTTTTGCTCAATTCTCTATCTTTTTTTTCCTATAAAAAATATCTCATGCTTATATCATCTTCCATTTGCATATAATTTGGTCTCCCACTATTAGCATCCAATCCATGATTCAGCCTCTCACTATTAGAATTCAAGCTGGTGGAACTTTCAGCGAACCGTTTCTTTTCATTTTCATCATTGACTTTTCATTTTCATCATTGACTTTTCATTGCAGAAAAGCACTCCCTAGTCCCAACAAAGTGGGACCATGGAAGGAGAAAAATTGCCTTGGCATTTCTGCAATAAATTCTGAACCAATCACAGAGAAGGAATATACAAACTAACTTTTTTTTTTTTTGGACCAATATACAAACTATCCTAAATCATAAGATAGATATTATTAGTATTATGCCAAATATTATTCTGTATAAGCAGGCACTAAGAATTGCAAATGACAACCTAATTTATACAACAAACCAGTAATAATCTATTTTCTATGTAACCAATAAAAAAAAAATCAAAACCACCTAATAGTGGCATTCTCCATAGTCCCTAGAACCTTCGAATCCACACCACGAGTTGGTTAGATCTTTCGTTTGGTATTCTATTGTGCAACAGAAACAGATTAACGACCAGGTTTATGATCATGAGTTCAATCCCAGATCATCACAACAGAAATGACCCCAATACCAAGCAACACTGCCAAAAACTTGAGATGAGATTTGTCCACATTAACTGACTTGTGGGGTTTGTAGCCTTTTGCTAGGAGATGGTTTATTGAGACATAGATGAACACCCCACAAGCCAGTCCCATGGATATGGCGAAGACCCAATCCGCCACAGGCCCCTGCGTCGTGGCGTCAATGATGATTCCGATTCCAACGCCAACTGGACTCGAAATGGCGAATGCAAAAGCATAGGCCGCGCATGACAACAGGGGCCGGTTGGGAATCATCCGGAGGAGAGCGATTCCCATGGCAATGGCTGCGAATATCTTGTGTAAAGAGATTGTCCACAAGGCTTTCCAAGCGTCGGCTTTCGTCTCGGCGACTCCAATGGCGATCCCCTCGAAGACGGAATGAAAACATAAAGCCGCAATCAACAAAATACTGTCCCCCACTGAATCAACGTCTGCAACACTAGCGGCTGGATTTATATGATGGGGACTCTGACGGTTCTGTTGAGGCATATAGCAAAGAAGATTGTGTAACTTTTCATTATTAAAATAATAATAAATAAAAAAAAAACACTAGAGTAAGGCCATCATTTCTAACAACTAGTACAATCACAAACCTGATGCAGACTCCGTGGAGTTCCACCGTTTTGACCATCCTTCCCCTGCTCAACACTTCCTGTAATAACGAATAAGAAAAAGAAAAACTTTAATATCTATATCTACTCAGACCCATCTAATCAAGATTCTCAAACAGCACACAGACCTCCAAAAAGCCCAGAGCTTGAGTTTCAACAATTTAAAGAAAATAAGAAAAACCCACTTTCCCTTTAACCAATCAGAATACAGACCTAGAAGAAAGACAGGTGGGAATTTCTAACAATTTAAACACAATAAGGAAAACCCATTTTCCCATCAACCAAACAGAAACACAAATCTCCATCAAAACCAGGTGGACATTTCCACCAATTCAAATAAGAAAAACCCATTTCCCCATTAACCAAACAGAAACATATATCCCCAAAAAAAAAAATGGAAAAGAGTTAGCAGTATACACTACCTCCAGACTCATCTCCACCATTCTTCTTCGAAAACACATGGGAAACCACCGCATCCGCAAGCATAGTCAACAGATACCCAAAACAGGCAAGCATAAACGCAAAAGGGTACTTTTTCTCGGTCAAGTCCTCAAAAGTCTCATTCGCATCGCTTAAGAAATGCATGAGAGCGGTGCCCAGAAAAACCCCTCCGGCGAACTGGGTCCCTATAACCAAAAACCTCTCATCCCATTTGAGAAAATAGGGAGACAGACCACCCAGAAAGGTCCCTATAAAGATCAGTATCAGACACCACACCTTGACCAATATCAACGGCCGAGAATGAAGCGACCTCTTAACGTCGTCCTTTGGAACGGCCTCGTCCACGTCGCCATCGCCAACGTCGGAGTGGTGGCCGCTGTGGGCCAGGGCGGAGGAGAGGAGGAGGGAGAGGAGGAGGAGAGTGGTGAAACGAGGCATTGTTTTAGGGGGGTGGGTTTGGAGAAGAAGGACAGACATGAAGTGGTTTTAGCTGTAGTTGGGTTAATTTAGAGGGTGTTGGTTTGGTTTGTATTGTAGTACCGGTCCTGACAATGGTGACGATGAAGAAGAGTACTACAAAAGGACGAAAATGGAACAACGTGTCTGTACTGCACGATATTTTATATTCTAATCTTGGATTCCACTCGCTTTTTCGCGCGTAGCTTTGTACTTGCATATATATATATATATATATATATATGCATAGTTTATTAATATATGCCTTTATTTTTTTCTCCGAGTCTAAATATATTTTTTTTTTTCAACTTTTCTTGTAGTGTTTTATTTTGGAGAAATTAAGGTGCCACCTTTTCAATTTTGTCAAAATATATTCATACCGTTTTATATGGTTTTGAGAGGAAAAGAAAACGATCTTTTAGATGGAAAATATGTGCATTGACCGATACCTCTAAGGTTGTAAAATGATTAAAAGTTAATAAAAACTTTACCATATGTCTAAATTATTTTTTTTTCTTTTTAATTTACACAATTACATGATATTTTAATAGAAACAATTTACTAATAGTGTGACACTTTTGTATCTACTTAATTTTAAATAGTTTGGTTTCACTTTCAAAGTAGTTGAAAGTGATGTCATTTTAAGTATTGTAAATTTTGGTTATAAAATATTAGTATTCCTAGTATTATTACGTTCAAACTAGTCATTATACAACGCTTTGTTCGAATTAATATTAATATTATATACGTTAAATCTAATTTATAGTTAAATTCAATGTATTACAATATTAAAAAATATATTTATTTCTATATTTATTTTGATCAGATGAATATAGCATAATTATTTGTTCAATGAACTAAATTTAATATAAGATATCATTAATATCAAATTAAATATAATATTATACAATACATAATATATTATAATCAATCATAGCATAGCATGAAAAAATAATAATAGAACCAATCATATTATAAAAAAATAAGAATTAAATTAGGAATTTTCTAAAAAAATTAAAAATAGAATACTGATCAAAGAAGTTATCATATTTTTTAAACTTTCTCTTCTTCAGGCTTAATGTGTATATATATATATATAGTCATTGGATCATCATCTAGCAGTGATCCAATTATTATAATGAAATATATAAAAAGACGCGCATCATTAATGTTATTTCTCTCTTATTTTCTCATATAAAAAAATGTGCAAAAAAAAATTTATTGGCCAAAATAAGACTATGTATAGTAAAAAAAAATATCTACTAAATTGATGCCTATATATATAGAGATATAGTAATAAAATATTCTCCCTTTCAAAAAAAAAAGAAGTAATAAAATATTTTCTATTTTAACTAAATCACGGTTTTTTTTATCAATTTACACAGTTAAATGATAGATAGAAACAGTTCATCATCGAATGAAAATTCATTCGTCAAAAGACTCGAAACATTTTCTATCTAAGTAGTGGACAGGATGTCTATGAATTTATTCTAAAGCTTTTGAAGTGTTAAGGTAAATATTCCAAAAGGCAATCACATTCAATTTGGCATGATCCACGAAATGTCACTGTAATATTTCCACAATTTTACCGATTAAAAAATTTTCACGAAGAAAGGGAACTTTTATCAAAGGAATTTTATTTGGCGGGTAGTTTTTTATGTTCTAAGAATATAGTATTTTGATTTATTTATTTATTTTTACTTTGGAGAAGAATTTGAACTTAAAATCTTCGTATCCGGAGAATGCGTAGTTTCCACCAATGTCTCCCATCAATAAGTTAGTATGAAATTATTGCTACTATATCTTGATCACCATTTCTTTTTTTAACAAAGTTAATCAAGTTGTTAAAGTGTTAAATTTACACATTAGCACCATAAAACATAGTATTATAATGTAGAAAGTGATCTAATTAAGATTCTGATCCTAATAGAACGGTCGAAATAGTAACGTGCTCTTTCTTAAAGTCTTATCTTATTTGAGCCGGATGAACTTAATGATTCTAATTTCTACATCACTTTTGAGGACCCAACCGAATAAAAATAATTCTGAGAAGTGACCTAACATTGTCATCTTATCTGGTTTTTTCCTTACTAAAAAAAAATATAACACCTAACAGATACAATTATTCTAAACCAATAATGTAAGAATGAGACTTTAAAGTCCAGCCAAAATTTTAATTCATTGATAGTATAAGTTCATGTTTAGAAATGATAATAGCATTTTCATGCATACATTTATGAATTAGATTACTCTTTTTTAAAATGTTTGATTTATTATACATCTGGCCAGTTTTACGTATCTCATCAGCAAAAGTGTACACTAGTTCCTTTTTCTTTTCAGTAGTTTTGTTGTTAAGGGAGATTTTTTTATTTTTTATTCAATAGCTCACTTAATCACTATGAAATTTGGGTGAAAGCTTTCATCTTACTAAGTTTACTATTATTCTAAGAACATATTTTATTAAATCACGATAAATAAAATCCGAAAAATAAAACAAAAAATCCATAATTATCATAGATGACAAAATCCAATTTAAAGTAAAATTTGAACATGAACAGAACGACTCAAATACAAAGACTATTCAAACAAAGTCTCACAATGACGTTGAAGAAACTATAGATGACTCTCCTAGTGAGTCCAAGTGAGTAAGCTTTTAATTTGAATTGACATTTAAGGATATTTTTTTGACAAATATACATGTAAGAGTATTAGTAGCTCATTGCATCCAGTCCACTCTGTGTCCAAACCTCTATAAGTTTTTGCGTTATTCACCGCCAATTTAATTTATTAAAGCTATTTCTTATTTTTATCGTTGCTTTCAAATTGTCATCCCCAAAAATTTTATTAAGGCAATGAAAATAAAATAAAGAAAATTAAAGGATCAAATATAATAAATTACCCCTAAACTTTGACACGCGCGAGTAAACGACAATTGCCCAGAGACAGAAACCTCAAAAATAGCCAGTGTGTCAAGAGTTAGCGTTGGGGTCGGAACTGGGTTGGAATCTGATGATTCCGAATCTATATAGGCTTTCGAGTCAATATCTGACCTGTCGTGCCACGTCATCCGACCTCTGATACTTTCATTTGTTTATGTATTCTACGAATATTTAATGCCACGTGTCACTGAATCTGATGCGTCACAACCAGAGAACATAGAATGGACGGTCCAGGATTGCAGCCAATTAGATAGATCTCACACGTTGACATTGAGTCAAACAGAGGAATCAAATGTAAAAAAAGACTAGTGGGCCCCACCTCCCACATTTGAGATCTGGGAAGTGGGAACACTTATTGCGTTTGCTTCAAGTTTGGTTTGAGGGGTTGGGATTTCTATCAGCTACAATGAGAGGAATATGGAAATAGACAAACCGCCGGTCTTGGCTTGTCAGTGCCAGAAAAACGACATCATCCAACAAAAACGACATTAACGTAAGAAATGACAGCAGAAGTACGACACCAAAGCAAAACCGGGGTCCGGTGAGAGAGAGGGAAAGAAAGACTTAACGACAGTAAACTCGAAAAACAACATCAAGGAGAAACGACAATAAATTGAGCCTTTAATTTTTGATATTTAGAATTTTTTTTTTCAACTTTTTAATCCTATTGTAGAAATAAGAATTTTTGACATGCAAAGAAAGAAATAAAAAATAAAAAAAAAGGTACGCTTTGTAGTACAATTACCAATTTACCACAAATAAAGCAAGGTTCAGCAATCAAAATGGGTGCCATATAATATGGGCTTGTATTTTTATGTTACTTGGAACCGAATGTTACATGATATTATACTATCTACTCTAGTGTCCATTATATTTAAAGAGGGATCTCACACCTAATTTGGTAGCTATATCGTATCAACTATCAACCACAATGCTCAGTACTCACGAGAATAGCAAAGATGATAACTCAATGCTTATAGGGTGGTGGCAACATGAGTAGAAAGAAATTTCCTTTCATTGTTGGCCCAGCCCAGATTTTTTATTTACATCTGAATAGAAACAAAAAGTAAAAGGGTAACAATCAACAATAAAGAAATTAAAAAGAGACAATTACCTAATTATATCCTGTAATTTGATCTCTCCAATTTAGATTAAACGAATAAAATTATGAATTTGGTTCAGTTTTAAAACTGGAAGAACAATGTTGACTATGTACAAATAGATGGTATAACTTAAAAAATAGGACAAACTGCATCATATAATAATTAGACAACTACAGCAAATTAAAAATTATCATGTCAATTATTTCAACGGTGCAGCGTTAAAGAACTATAAGCGATTCAAAATTTTGTCACTGAGATTGCCTTCCTTCCCAAAGACAACATATTTTGGCTTCATAACTTTGTACTTTACTCTTGTCTACAAAATCCCTCACAACATGGAATTGGGAAGTTTCTGCCTTCGCTTGAAATTTGGTTTCAGTGGTTAAGATTTCTTGGCCAAACAGCCAATTATAAATTTATAATGGGGGAGGAAAAAAAAAAAAGAAAAAAACACCCAAAAAAAAAAAAAAAAACACCAAAGATAAATTGCCCATTGGTAACATGGTTGTCAATTTGTGAAAAACGACAATAGCTCAAAATACGACATCAACGTAACAAATTAAAAAGTTGACAACAAATATGAATACGACACCAAAATAAAGCCATGGTTCGATGACAACCCAAAAGAAAATGAGGACAATAACAGAACAACAAATAAAACAAGAATGATATAGAAACGACGACATCAAATGAACAACAAGAGAAAACGACAATAAGCTGAGGAAGCGAAAGCAAGGAGAAAACGACAACTAATAAACAAAGATGCACAAAAAGATGTACGATTAAAGTGCATAGCTATAACCTCCCATTGCGTCAAGTAGAGCAGAACTCAATTAAGCTAAAATGAGTACCATATACTAACTGGCGTGTTTTTGTGACCTGGTTCCACCGAACATTCGATTATTATTATTTTTTATTTTTTTTAGGAGGAACATTTGCTTATTGTACTCGGTATTAGAAGGTCCATTCTGTTTTATTCCAAACATGAGAGAGATGAGTCCTAGCCCATCTCTAATCGTTCAACAAAATGCTGTTTTTGGCCAAAATAACACAGCTATAACCTTTCATTCAAAATAACACACCAAATCCACTCAAACTGAACGAACGAATTATGCGTAATAATGGATAAACGTTACAATATCACGCTATTAATAGCACGGTACTATAACAATAACGTTATTTTTTTTTGTTCTTTTTGTCAATTCTTGTCAAATTACCAAATATACCCTCATATAAAAATTGATTTGTACGCATATTCTAGGGGTAAAAAAGACATTTGAATAAAGAAAAATAAAGTATACTCTGTTTCAGTGTAGTGAATAACTTTTTCGGTATAGTATTAAGAATAATGGATTGAAGATGACAAAAAAATATAAAATAATATTACTCTATTTTAGAATTTTGATTGCCTTGAAATAGAATTTTGGGTCACGACGACTTTACACCTAAGTTGGTACGCAGTACCATCAAACATTTATATTAGGTAAATAATAATCAACCATACTGCTCATTCCCATGAAAAATTCATAACACAATGCTTAGAGGGTGGCAGCATAAGTCGAAGAAATTTTCCTTCATTGTTAGCCAAAATTTCTCATTTCCATCTAAATAGGGACAAAAACTAAAGAGGCGAAAGGCCCCAAGAAAGAAATTACAAATTATCAGGTCAAACATTTCAATGATGCAGCGAAAAAGAATTATTATCGAGTCAAAATTTTGTCACCGAAATTGCCTTCCTTCCCAAAGACAAACATATTTTGGCTTCATAACTCATACAATGTCTTCATATCTCAAAACCCAGAAATTGTGTAATTGAGACTTGAGAGGTTGCATCTTGCTTTTTTCTTTCTTACATAGTTGAAACTTCTCAACGTCTCCATAGCCGACCTTGTTGCTTTTGTTCTTGCATTCGCCTGCATAAAAGGTTTGATATCGACTAAAATAGACTAAATGCAGCAGTTAAACAAATAGTTCTATAACTCAATCTTCTTAATTTTGCCAGAAAATTGGATAGCAAAAAGTTTTTACAGCCCCCATTATGTGACAAGGTACAGATGGACACCTACGAAATTGATAATGACACATGCATAAAGGGATAGCATCTTTTATAATGAAAGCATGAGTGTCACATCAAAATGATTGAACAAAATTTGCATTTTTATCTGTTTAGTTTAACAGGCAAATCAAAAATATACTTTACACTTTACCTCCGATGCTCTCTAGAACGTCGAATGAATTCCTCCGGAATATCACAGCCTTCATAAGACGCTAAAACTTGTCTGATATCAGCTGGAGGATTACGGGCAACAACTGCATACGAACCAAATGAAGGATCATATACACAAATATTACAATTTGAAATAATAAAATACCACTTTGTTGTACCTATCTAATGGAAACCATATATACTCACATTCAAGAAATGGTATGAAGTCTAGAAGAGCTGTGTCATCAGTTTCAAGCTTAAATGGCTTTATTACCGCGCCATTCTCTGGCTGAAGGCTATTTTCTCGCGCATGGGCACTCAGATAAATAACTTTTCCAGGATCCCTGTTAAGTTTTGAAAGGTCCTGTAAAAGGAAGTAACTTATCACCCACATTTTTTCCTTTTAGTGCAACAAAATTTCTTCTCAGTTCCATGGAATGCTTATTTAACCTACACCACTGAAAGCTTTCTTTGCTTTGTATGCAAATATTAAATACTTGCAACAACAATCAAGTTCTCCTTCACAAAACTTAAAAAATATTGAAAGAAACACATTCTGAAAGACAGATTTTCATGTTGCAGATAATCTTAAGGTAAACTAAAGCAAGACCAAGCAAAATTTACTAAGAACAGTAAAATTTATCCATAAAACATACTCTATAATGTTGTCCATTCTGATACAGAGTAGCAGCCTTTCCCAGCCTATAACGAACACAGTGCTTGGTGTCCAGTCTCTCCATAACAGGATCTACATACTGCACTTGCAAAGACAAAGCAATACAATGTTGCTGAGAATTAACACTTAAAAATACTGATAAAGTATAGGCGTGAACGTTTTAAATTACCATATTTGAATAGTCGGAATACACAACAATTTCAAAATATTGAGCTAGATGTTCCAGGAAAGCATCAACCCCAGGTCTTTTTATTGTCTGCCAGCCCTTTTCTCTCTTTACATGCCAAGAAGAAGATAAAGTTATCAGCAATTCCATTAAAGAAAATTTCTAAAACACATTGAGAACAACTTTACACAAACGAAACTAAGAGCCATACATTCCGAGATGTCATGAAAAGAGCTGCAAAAATTGCTTAGAAATAACAATAGTACATGAGCAGAAACATTATGTTAGAACAGAACTTGTAAGATATTATAACCAATCTTGCTGGTCCGATAAGTCCAGTGACTTAATAAATTTTAGTACCACAACTATTTTCCAATCCTAGCCTTACCGTCCAATAAGAGTAAAGTAGCGTCTCCTGTAGATCCAGAACAAGTGTAAAAACATGTCGTTCCATGGGATGCAAATCTGGAAGAAGCTTTTCTGCATATGGTTCAGTGTAACCCTGCAGTGAAGCCGAAACAATATTTGGTTAAACAAATAAAATTAAAGTGAAATGAAATGAAAAGAACTTGATCTGAAGCAGCAGAAGATCACAGAAGAAACGGACGCACTCGAACATGTTCTTCAATCAATTTCCTTGCATCCAAGTAAAGTTCAGTTGCTTTAGCAGGAACTGATGATCAGAAACCAAAAATTATCAGCACAAATATTGACAGTGTGGTTTTCTTTTGACTAATAGAAAAATATGCATTTTCAATATCCGTAATATTATGTTTTGCTAACGCCAACCTCATGAGGTAATGCAGTATAAAATTCTACAACCTATTCATGGGCATTAAAGATTGAGAGATTGGAATGCACTCCATAAGCGTTATTGTTTCGTAAATAACAGGTTAAGTCTTAACTATAGGCACGTAGTGGACTCACCTGTCATTGCAGAAGAGTAAAGCAAATTCTTGACTTTCTGCAAAAAAGATTGATGAGAAAATGTTATTTTATGGATATTTCCACAGATTATAGAGGCATAAATTGCCATACAGCACGTCAAAAGTAGTAAGGCCACATAAAACATATAGGCACATTAAATCCAGTCCAGATACCACCCACAAACTAACTCGAGGCACACACCCATAGGTATGCAGCCAATGAAGCATCCATTTTGTATCACAGACGGACGACAACATATTTGTTAAGGACAAATGGCAACTACAATCTTCTTACTAAGCAAAGTCACTAAGGCATCTGGAACTAGACATGAAGATAACTTTTTTTTTTCCACAAACTAAACTGTTTTAAGTTCTCATAAAAAATTCTATTTTTGCACATTAGTCAAAACACCCCTACTTTCACACAAAGCACCAAGCTACACTTACATCGAATGTAGGCGCATCATCTGGCAATTTGTAACGTGAAGGTGCTGCTCGGAGAGACTTTGTCTTTTCCTCTATTTCATCCAAGGAGTAGGCTGCCGAGGAAAAAATAAAATAAAAAGAGGAAAAGTTCAATATTCACCCTCTATTTCACCAAGAAATCAAAAGACATGAGCAAAAATGTAGCCAATACACAAATTCCTAAGCTTTCATCGTACCTACACCAAAATCTATCAGCTAAAAAGAAGCCAAATTTCACAACTCAAAACCAAACTCGAATCCAACGATTCAATTACACAAGCTACATATCCAATTAAGCAAACATTGCCAATATTACGAACCCATTATCAACTCGGAGTAGCCAGTAAATGCCTGATCTTTCATCATACTTTACGCCAAAATTTATCAGGCAAAAACCATCAGAATTTCAAAAAAAAAAAAGCAACATTTACAATAAAACCCAGATAGCAAATATTAAGAACCCATTAGCAGTGTCTCCAATTCAGTAAATACCTAAGCTTTTATCATCCTCGAGGCCAAATTCGATCAGGTAAAAAGAACCCAAATTTCAAAACTCAAAACCAAATTCAAATCCAAAAAGTAACAATTCAAAACCAAACCCTAAGAAATGAAGCTGAAGTCTTTAAAAGCATAGCCCTTTACCGTACGAAACGTAGCCGGTGGCCACAGTAGCTCCGGTTAGAGCTCCGACGAGCGAGTACTTGAGAAAGCTCCATGACTTGCCGCCGGAGGTACTCGAATCCGGAGTCGCAGGCGGCGGCGGAGGTTGATCGGAGGCTCTCGCCTCCGCGGCGATGAGTGGCTCCTTGGGAGGGTTGGAGGCCAAATCGGAGCTGAAAAGGCGTCGATTGCGCTTCGATAGCAAATTGATAAGACGCGACCGGAGAATTATGGAAGACATTTCTGGGTTTTTCTCTGAGCCTTTTGGGTCTCTCTGTTACTGATCAATGATTCTGGGGTTGAAGTAGGGCTTTTGGGTTTAGCAAAGAGAGAGAGCGAAGAAATCGGGGCTGTTTGGGCATAGTTTGATGGCTATACGGCGGTGTGTTTGGATGTCGGTTTATGCTATGCTTATGCACTGTTTGGATGCCGACTTTGTTTTTTCGTTTGGAGATTTTTTTATATTTTGGTGGTCGTTGCTATGCCATATACTAAAATCTCTTAATCTATATTCTTTTTTTTTTTTTTTATGTTGCTGTAAAAAGAATTTTTTTTTATTTTGGTCCAATATTCATCTAAAAAACCTATTACTTATTGGATTTTCAAAGGAATTAACCTTATAATCACAAAATTAATTGGATGAAAATCCTTTTAGTGGAATATGCATATGATCTAATTATGTGAGGGATAATACTAAGTATCATATATATATATATATATATATGGGTATCATTATGTAAATATATATATATATATTTTTTACCTAGCTATCAATTTAGCTAATTAAAAATTATCATGCATATTTTTTTATAGTAAAAAAAAAAAAAGAAAAATAGTATTAATGATGCACATCTTTTCATGTACTTCATTATAGTCGTTAGATCACCGTTAGATGATGATCCAATGACTACCAAAAAATACTTACATATAGGTAAAAAAAAATACCTACTAGAATAGCAACATATATATATATATATATATATATATAAAAGCACCAATCTAGTAGTTACCTATCCATGAATATTTTTTTGCCTAATTAAAATTTATCACGAATGTCTTTTTAAGGTAAAATGTGGAGAGAAAAAAACATTAAATAATGAATATTTTTTTACCTACTTAAATTATAGTAGCTATTAGATAATAATCCAATGGCTAAAACAATACCTATAGATTGGTAAAAAAAATACTTATCAAATAGGAAACCTATATATATATATATATATATATATATATCAATATCATCTAATATAACATATAATTTGTCGCTATAAAATCGTTGAATGTTATTAAAGTATTTGGCAGAATACAAGAATTATATTTCTCTCTTATTATTATTTGGTATAATACTCGTACAATATTCTTATATAAGAATATTTAATTAGCTAGGCATACATTTAGAGAATGCATGTGATTAGCAGTATACTTTTGTCTATGCTTAGTGCACATGGAATACATATAATTCTTTTGCTCATGCTAAGTGCACATGTATACACATGCTAAACTCACACCACGTGAGCTATCAATACTTCTCTTGACATTCCCACTCAAGCTAGTGAGTGGATATTGTCCACTCAATTTGGTGAAATGTAGACCCATTTTCTCAGACTTTCTATACTTTCGAGGCCATCTCTTATGACCACAATATCATACACATAAACTAGCAAAGTAGTGACTCCCCCCCCCCCGCGGTGTTGAACTAAACTTTCTTAATTTATATTCTATATTTATTTTCTTTTTCTTCTTCTATCTTGTTGTAAAAGGACCTTTTTTTTCGTTTGGTCCAATATTCATCTAGAAAATCTATTACTTATTGGATGTTCAAAGGAATTAACCCTATAATCACAAAATTAATTAGATGAAAATCTTATTAGTGGAATATGTATATGATCTAATTATGTGAGGGATAATACTAAGTATCTTATCTTATATATATATATATATATATTTATTTATTAAAAGTGGAGTTTAATTAATGATATCTACTTATTGCAAATTAAAATAAAATACCTACTACTACGCAATCTCCACCCCACCATATTAGGGATTATAGATTTTCACACCTACTCTTGATGTGACTCGAATCTAGGACTGAGATCTCACGTAGTGGGTACTTTTACCACTTGAACTAACCCATCACATAATGTAACATATAATTTGTCATTATACAATCGTCAAATGTTATTAATGTATTTGTTTTAAGTTTTAATTCAACAAGGACAATTTATCTGTTATATTAGGTGATATTAGAAAAAGTGACGTATAAAGTGATATCCTTAGTATAACCACATGATAGCAAATAAGGGACATAGTCACTCACCAAATGACCTCTAGTAATCGAGTGACCACGAATTCACCTAATAGATCACTTACAATAATTCAAAAGAAAAGATGCTTGGAATTTTTTCAAATTTCTTGTTGTATTCCAAAATTAAAGAATTTAAGCTAAGAGATGGGCAGTTAGGGGTGTTCAAAATAATCGATAAACTGCAGAAACCACCAAATTCAGTCCAAACAGCATCAAATCATACGGTTTTTACTTTTAAACGGATAGTTATGGATTATAAAATGTAAAAACTGATCAATTTGGTTCGGTTCTCGGTTTAGAAAAAAACTAGTTGGTTTTAAACCGAATCGGCCAATAATTTGTATATATAGGTATTTTTTAATTTTTATAAATATATTATATATATATATCTGTATATTTAAATTTGAAGCCCAAATGAGCCACTTAGTCTACCCAACCCAACTTAGCCTATTAGCCTATAACAATTAGCCCAAACATGTAAGGTTTCCTCCTTCGTGGCACACTCTCACTGTCTCACATACTCTCTCTCATTAACTCTCGCTGCTGCTCTGCTCCAACTTCCTCTCAGGTTTAGAGTCGTATTTCTCATCCGTTTGTTTAACTTCATACTGTATAAAAAAATTTCTAAAAGCTTCGTTATTTAATGTTTGGAAATACATATGATCTATTGAAGAATTCTTATTGATACGTGTTCTCCTGCTAAACTACACAACTTTACTTTGTTGAAGTATTTTTAAGAATATAGGATACAATCTGATTAATATAATGAAGTTAAAACCTTTGAAGTTTGTCTATCATTTTATTATTCTATCTTATTTGTTTATAACAGAAACTTGATGATAGAGAAGAAGAAAATTATTCACTATTAGAACCCGGAAACACTATGGGTGGAAATTTTAATGTTTAGAAACATTATATGTATATATATATATATCCTTTAATTACTCATGTTCACATAAATTCAACACATATTAATTAATAGATTTTTTAGATATACAAGGTATAATAACCAATGGCACTAATCTAATTTTGTATGGACTATTTTTTTCATGGATATGAAATAATTTTAATTATTATGTGTAATACATATGTGTAAAAGAATTGTCAATATTTTTTATGGACTGATTATTTTTGGGTTATACTTTTTAGTCTTGTAAATATAATTATATTGTAATTTTTATATTTATTAGATGGATGGTGATAGAGGCAGTGTAGTACCTTCTATTAAAAATGACATCGAAATGACCTTTGATTCAACTAGTGGCTCTAAAAAAAAGCCACTCTTACCTCCTAGGAGTAAGAATTCAAAAAAAAAAAAAAGTTAGGCACATATCAAAAGTTTGGGATCATTTTACCAGAAATGAGGATGACCCTAGTGACCATAGGACTATGTGCAACTATTGTAAGAAAGACTATGCTAGTGGTACAAGGAGAAATGAGACTAGTACTCTTTGGAATCATTTGAACCATCAATGTAAGAAATATCTATTTCGATTAGAGGATAAGAAGCAAAAGTTTTTGTCTTTCCAAAAGAAAGGTGAAGAAAGTATTGGAGGTACTAGTAATCTTTTAGCTATAGGATTTAGTCAAGCAACATGTAGAATTGCATGTGCAAAAATGATTATCATTGATGAATTGTCCTTTAAGTTTGTGAAGAATGATGGTTTTAGATTGTTTTGTGGTGTTGCATACCCAAAATTTAATCTTCCATCACGAATTACAATTGCTAGGGATATCATGAATCTTTATAATGATGAGAAGAAAAAGTTGAGATCTTACTTTGTCAAGAATTCACAAAGAGTCTCTCTTACCACTGGTACATAGACTTCTATTCAAAATATCAACTATATGGTATTGACAGCTCACTTTATAGATTATGAATGGAAGATGTAAAAAAGGATCTTAAATTTTTGTCAAATTCTTAATCATAAAGGAGAGACAATAGGTAAAACAATTGAGACATACTTGAAATAATTGGGTATTGAGAGGGTATTTACAGTCATTGTTGACAATGTCGCTTCTAACAATGGGGTTATTAGTCACATAAAGAAAAGGCTACAAATTTGGAAGAGTGTTGTTTGTAATAGAGAGTTTTTACATGTAAGATATTCAGCTCATATCCTAAATTTGATAGTATAAGATGGATTGACATAATTGGACAATTTTATTGCGGCTATTCATAATGTCATTAGGTATGTTAGAACTTCTCCTTCAAGGTTGGCAAGATTCAAAGGTTGTGCGAAAAATACTTGTAAAGAGGAAAAGGCTCTTGTTTGCTTGGATGTGCCAACTAGGTGGAACTCTACATATTTGATATTGGAACATGTTTTGAGATATGTTCATACTTTTAATTGTTTGAAGAAGAGAATAGTTTTTATTTGCAATATTTTTGTGAAGAAAATAAACATGGGAAAAAACCTATTGGACCATCAACGAGTAGAGATTAAGAGAATTGTGCCAAATTTTGTAAGTTTTTGAAGACTTTTTATAAAGCTATCCTAAAGTTTAGTACTTCTTTGTATGTTACTTCAAATACTTATTTATATGAGATTTCAGTGATGCATAGAAAACTAATTAAATGGTGTTTGAGCAAAGAATCAATTTTGACAGATATGGCTTCTAAGATAAAGGTGAAATTTGATTGAAAAACAAAATATGCTTCTTTATGTGGCTGTTGTCCTTAATTCTTGGCACAAACTAAAATATGTGTTATTTTATTTGAAAAAACTCTACAGTAAAAATAAAATTAAGGTTATTATGGCTGTCATTAAGAGTTGCATAACAAAATTAGTTGACCACTATGCAACGTATGAAGTCAAAGTGCAACAATGACCCGAGAGTAGTCAAGCCGGTGAGACATCTTCTTAAGAGAACATGAGTTTGGTGGATTTTGATGATGGGAATTCTTTTGATATAGAATATGAGCTTGATAAAGAATGTGTTGAAGATGAGTCATTTGACTTAAAATATGAGTTTGATGAGCTTAATAAAGAATGTGTTGAAGATGAGTCATTTGACTTAAAAAATGAGTTTGATAGATACCTTGCTGAACATACTGAGGATAGAAAGAAATAAGAACTTTGATATCTTGGAATGGTAAAAAATGACTTCATCAAAGTTTCCAGTCCTTGGTGCAATTGTTTAAGATATTCTCTCCATCCAAGTTTCAATAGTAGCTTCAGTGTTTGCTTTTAGCATTAGAGGTAGGGTGCTTGATAACTTTCGAAGTTCATTAAGTCCAACTATAGTAGAAGCATTGATTTGTTGTCAAAATTGGTTGAGATCTCAATCCTTACCATTGGACATGGCTTCAATTTTAGAAGATCTTGCAACTTATGAAGGCGTTGAAGTAGGTAATGAAATCTTCTTTATACTTTAACCATGTTAATTTTATGTATTATATCATAATATCATTGTCTAACTTATCGTCTTCTTTTTTTTTTTTTTTTTTGAGTTTGTAGAGAAATCAACCTTGACATCCGAAGTGGTAAAACTTGATTAAGTTTAATAGTATATCTTACAGGATGAAGCTGAGGTTGAATTTAGAAGCCTTATTTGTTGTTTGTATTGTAATGTGTTTATTTTATACTTTAGGTTTACTCTACAATTTCAATTGGGATGTAACTAAATTTTATAATTGCTAGGATTTTCGATTTGATTAAAATAATTAACTATATTATAGTTGGTTTGATCTTTGGAATTTAGATTTTAGATGACTTATCTAAATATGTTTCTGATGCTTAATTGGTAACTCTAATTTATATCTTACATTTTTCAGCCCAAAAAAAATCTTAAGTTTTCAAACTGCAAAAACCGCTCAGATCGGCTGCAAAATATAGGTGTGATCTAGTCGGTTTGAATCGACTAATACAAATCGTACGAATTGGTGGATTGGCCAAACCGCACATACGGATAAGTTTATGGATTGGAGGTTTAGACTGGCCAAATTGGCCATGAACACCCCTATAGGCAGTAGTTTATGGGATGGTATTAGATTTATAGCAAATTTTTGTAAGGAAAACTACTATAAAGCTAAATACATTTTTTAAAAATAATTTATCAACAATAATAATAAAAAAAACTGAAATTAACCTATTTTGAGTTTTGTTAGATTTAAGTTTGGAAATTTGACACGAATAGTATTATTTTGAACTAAAATGATTATTTTATAAATATTTTGAAAAATGATATTTCTAGTAGTGTTACACGGCTGTGTCACAAGTCATACAATTTATGAGCATTGACCAATGCTAAAAAAATCATAATTTTATGGGTTATAAATTATATGACCTCGTGTCATGGAACTGTATGATCATTAGAAAAGTCATTTGGCTCCGAATTCCATTTTTCTTTTTAAGTTTTTCTCAGTCCCAGATTTTCGTTTTGAAGGACCAATGGCAACATACAAGAATGTGGAGCCTTATGACGACAAGTTTGGGCTATTCTACCATGAATTAACTCAACCCAGGGCCGAAAATGGGCCTAACATTAGTAGCTGATGGCTATCTGAGGAGAACTAAGAAGCATGTGTAAATTGTGTTATGAGGATATTTTCTAGATTTTCATTTCGAAGACACCAAATGAAAACAAAATGCTGCATAATATACTTAAAGCAAACGAAATTAAATTTGTTCAATATTATCTTTTGAACCTACCAGAGAAAGAAATTCTTGAAATCATGACAAAAGCTATCTACACAATATCAAACTTAATTTAATGCAAGTTGTTCATTCTTTCAACTATCAAAAGTGACTAACAACCACTTACAATAACACAAAGTCTAAAATGAAAATCTCTTACAACAAACAGCATNATATTTGCATTTAAAACCATAACCTATAGCCTCATATAAATATTTGCAGGTCACAAGTTTTTTCCTCAGCTTGATTGGAGCTCTCCCTTAGAGTAATCTTCTTTTTTTTTTTTTCCTATTTCTTTTTTGGTACAGGTTTAACAAAAAAACTTAAAGATAAAAGAAAAATGGCACTGAAGTGGTTCCTAAACTATGCATTTACATTGGGTCACCCAGAAAATGTTGAGATGAAAAAGGGAGCAAAAGAAAAGACTCAAGTGATTTCAATTTGCAAGGAGGAAGAATACCCAGATGGGTTCCAATTGCCTCTTCACTATCCAAGTTATAACAAGGCAGATTATGAGAAGATGGAAGAATGGAGGCTTGATATGCTTCTCAAAGAATATGGCATCACTGTTAAGGGGTCTTTGGAGGAGAAGAGAAAGTTTGCTATGGGTGCTTTCTTATGGCCGGATCAAATGTGATAGGCTAACGTTTTGCTTTCCTGGTTATCTTTATCCAATCTACCAGTTGGAAAATAAAAAAGGGTGGTTAACTACATAGAAAGTATGTACTACTATTTTGTGTTAGGCCTTTTTTTTTTATCTTGAAAATTTTAACTATGTTTTATGTTACATTAACTATGTGGTATAATAATACTGAAAAAAGGTCTTGTCTGCACCATACATTATAGTTGTCCTTTTTTGGTATTAAATTTTACTTTATTCTTTTCTTTTTTTTTTGGTAATGATGTTTTTCCTGTATTCTGTATAGAGCATATAAGGGTATAGTTTCTGCAAGGCAGATATGTATCAACTATCATGTAAATCTTTAATTGGCTTTTAAAATATATATTATTATAAAGCTAGTCGAGTTCGTAGCTTGGTGCAATCTAGTTTGCTTTCATTCTCTTTGAAGTATCTTACAATTCCAAATTCATTCAGCCCTTTCATGATTTTAACTCATGTTTAATATTTTTCACCTTACAATCATGTTTTTAACTGAAATTTTTATGGTTCGATCTACCCCTTTATTTATTATTATTATTTTTTTCCCATTCCTTCTTACTTTAATGATAATAAGTTATAACCAGCATATAGGTCAATTTTTGTTGTACATCAATACCAATACCCTGAAATACCATTTTGATAAATTTTTATCCGCTTTTTTGGATCAAAAGTTAAAATAATATTCTTTATTTTTAGTAGCACAATAGGAAAAAGAAACTGTTGTAACTTTTTCAGTATGGTTTGGTGTCAGGCAGAGAAACAAGTTTCAGGTTGTGCCCACTTAAAGTAAAAGAACGTTTGATGGTATCTTAGAGATTAAAAAATAAAGTGGAATAAAAAGAAGGGAAAAAAAGGATAAAAGATAAAGTCAAAATCACTTAGAGCCGTGCTATTAAATTTTTGTATAGTCTTCGAGAACCACCTATAAAAGAGTACGTGGATAAAGAGTCTTGATTTGCACGATTAACCTTAAGATGTTTTATCATTAAACTCAAAATTATCATCAAAATGACATAATATGAAGTGGCTTATGCAGAGCATTTTGCTGTAAAAATTGTGTGTACATTATGCCATGTGGCATACTTAATGCGAAGATGTGATCACTCTTCTTATAAGAACCAATAAAATGATAACACAAATATTTATAAGTTAAAAACAGCGGAAGGAAATGAAATTGAACCAAATCTCTGTTTTTTCGGTCCTATGTTTTTCCATTGTTATCTTAATCTTCTCTCTAATTGATAACAACATAGTTTTTCTGTAGTCCAAAACCAAATTATATCCTTCACTAAATTTCAAGATTATTTTCAGAAATGAGGTTGGCAGTCAATTTTTGGTTTAAATTTTGCCACGTGGAATGTTTAATCTTAAAAGGTCGGTTACTCACATTACCAAAATCAATAACGTGATAACACAAACAATTAGAAACCATCACACTTTCTAACACCATTTTATGCCTAACTACTATGTATAAACTTAGGGTGAACTAGTGTTTGACAAAAAAGCACAGTTTTGCTTCGTGAGGCAATATGCATGAATTTTCTATTAAGTTAAATTCAAAGCCTTAATAATGAGATTATTACCAGAAACCAAGGACAATATTTGTTACAGCTCAAGAATTGAACAGAGAAAGCCCAATTATGAGACCCTTTGGACCTTCTATATGGTAGATATCTGTGTTTTTAAACTATACTAGTATTATTGGTCTATTATACATGGAACTACCCTTAAAAGTCCCTCAAATTTGGTCCCAAGTCCCAAGTGAATGACACCTATCTATTATAAAGCAAAGGGTATAGCAGTCAACCTTAAATTGGTAAACAAGAAGATAACTATTACCTAACAAGTTGACAGACAGCAAGAAAGTACAGAATCGTCAATAAAACAAAAAGAACAACCCCTCCAATGGACGAACTTGACTTATCACAAAGATTCCCAAAGGGCACTACGTATATCATTGGAACACCACTAAAGGCACCCTCTTCAATTTTATAAGGCTATTATTGCATGTTGGTCAAAAAATAGTGTGGTAAAACCAGCAAAACCCATCTAAGTTATCTTTCAATTTGGAGTACTATATATATAGGTGAAGTGGTTCATATATTTCATACATATGAACCAATATCGTACTCAACAAACCACCCTACCCTTCAAAGTCCAAACTCTCCTCTTTCCACATTTTATATAGGAGCTAGTTCTTCATGAAAATGGAGACAAGTAAGAGTCAAAACATACATAGCTTGGCAAAATTCACAGATGCTCAGTTTCTAAAACTGGTTACTCAGTTGTTGCTCTCAGTTTCAGTGTTCTCTTTTTTCTTTTCTCACTCATCTTTGTTTTCTTTCCTTCATTCTCTCAACTTCTATCTTTCAACATTGCCTTACCAACTTTTCACCCACACCATTGATAAAAACTGCATATTCCTCCTATGCAATGGACTTCTAGTTTTCCTTGCTAAATACTCTGGTTTGATAAGGTCTTTTTCCTTGTCTAGCCCTCAAGATCATTATCAATCTTATTCCAAGAACATCATGGAAGATTCTCAATCCAAATTGTCAATGCCGCCGCTGACGGAAGAAATAATCTTGGAGACTAAAGAAACTGAGGTTGAAATCATTGAATCAACAGGAAGTGTTGTCATCAAAGAAGCAGTTGAAGACCAGTACTGTTTCACCAACCAAACAGAAGCACAAATAGAAAATGGAAAACCAGTCTTGGAAGATCACAAAGAGCAGGAACGAGATGACGAGTTTGTCGTTTCGAATGATGAAGAAGAAGAAGAAGAAGAAGAAGAAGAAGAAACTGCGTTAGTACATGTTCAAGAAGATAAAGAGGAGCACACTTGGTCAGAGGTTGACTTAGTAAAAGAAGAAGAAGAAGAAGAAGAAGAGGAGGAAGTAGGAAATGGAATGCTCAGTACAGAGGAACTTAACAAGAAATTCGATGAGTTTATCAGAAGAATGAAAGAAGAATTAAGGATTGAAGCATCAAGACAGCTAATTATGGTTTAAGTTATAAGAACCTCAAATGTTTTCTCTTCTTCAATGAAGAAACATAAAAAGCATGCAGTGTAGTATCTCTCATAGTAATGATGTTTATAAGCTATAGGAAATTAGGAATCCTTTGCATCAGTTCTCCTTATGTTGATTAGTAATTAGTTTAATTTGTATAAACTGTTATTAGTAAATCTTTTAGCCTTTCCTTCTTTTTTTCTTTTCTCTTTTTTGGGATCTAGTTTTGGTTATGTAATGTGTACAAAATTTCTTATATTACAATCCATAACTTTCCTTCGTAGCTGTATTTTTTTATGGCTTATTGCTATTTAAATTACTAAAATCAATAATGTCCGTACAATTCCCAAGAACAACCAAACAATAAGAGTTTGAGTAGTGATGGTTGGCAGAAAACTACTTGCTTTAAAAATCTGATTGATTGCAAGTCAACCAATCAGAAAGTACTAGCTGATATTTTTACATATATATATATATATATGGGTAAAAAAAATACAAAAAATATCTATTGGATTGGCAACCTCTATATATATATATATATGTATATATATACATGTACTAAACTTAAATGGAGGGTGTCAATGATTGCGATGAACATAACAAGGCCCATATAAAAATGATGCTTAAGATGCAGCTACACGGTAAAGGGGCCTACAAGTAAACCAGGACAAATAATGATCAGCTTCATTTGTTTGATATGGAGCTTAAAGTTCACTATAAATTGCCTACCTACAGTTAAACTTCTAGACTTTAAACTATTCTTGTTTAGGAATAAAAAATGATTAGAATATGACTCAAAAAAAAAAAAAAAAGATTAGAATAAGAAATATAACCAAGTTGATAGAGCTAAATGACAGGTCAGCCTTGAGAAAGGCTTTTAGACTAACTATTTAATCCAGGTTCACTAGAAAATTCTAGCATGAGTTAAGTAAATGCTTTAATAACTTAATTTCCAAAATTAATGAAATTCTGGGTTGGTAGCATTTTCGTTTTTGTTTTAACAAAAAGAATGGTGGAGTTCTTCCAAAGCAACATGTTGCAAAGATCTTCATCTTTTGTTTCATTTTTTGTTGGTGAAAATAAGTGTTACCAAACAAGCCTTAGATGTAAAATTATCTTTTGTTTCATTTTCTGTTGGTGAAAATAAATTTTACCAAACAAGCCTAAGATGTAAAATTCACGAACTCAACACCGAGTCTTTAAGTAAGATGGTAAGAGACGACGTTCATTTTACGCATATTTTTTATTCGAATTCCCCTTTTCACCCCAATGATCAGAATATATGGATGGAGCCACAACAGGCTCAAGAGGGGAGGGAGTGGCCCCCCTTCATTTTTTAAAAAATTATATTTTCCCCTTAATTTTATCTAAAAGTTTCACTTTAATCCTTTTTTTGCCCCTTGAATCTTTATAAATATAGTTTTTATCCTCCTTTTTGTCAAAGATATTCAATAATAATTCTAATATGACTCACTTCTTTTTTTTTTCAAATTTCTAAATTTTACTTATATAATTTTCTTTGACCTCACTTTAAATACCTTTTTAATTTTATATTTTCTATACTAACTAATGTGTTCCAAAATTAGATTAAAATAAAATTAGAGTATGCTCCCCTAAAGATATTTCCTAGCTTATAACTTAACTCACTGATTATTGAGTCAAATTTGAAATATTATTTCTTTGTCCGGTGAGTTCACCCAGTGTTTAGTGCAGTAAGCCATCCTTGTTTTCTTAAGACTGGCATGTACATATAAGGTGATTCATGTCTATATTTTTTGCAATATTCCTGTCTTCAATAACTCTGGCAACCAAAAAATCAACTAAGTATATATATATATATATATATATATATATATATCCACAAACATGAACAGCACTTTCCACGTGTCTTGAATATATGCAGCCAAATACCCCTCCCTCATGTATAAAAACATACACATCTACATATTGTGGGGACCAAAAATGAAAGTAGATGTGACAGAGTTTCACTTCTTTAGAACGACATTTTACTTCACCAAATACAGCAACGAAATTCAGAAAGGCCCCTGGAATCATTCAGTAACTTTCATTCCTTTAGTTTTGGCATATCAAACCAACATTTGTCAGTGATTATGGAATCATTCAGTGACTTCCTCTCCTTTCTCATTGCCACTTGGTAGTTACTTTGCTCCAGAGTGATCTAAGCCTCCTTTTGCTGCATTCAAGCCACTGTGATTTCCAATATTTAATTGGGTGTAACTCTTGGGAGTAGTGAATCAAATATCTTTAAAGCTTCAACATAATATTGTTGAAAATAAAAGCTATAAACTTTTGTTTTCTCTTAGTGAAAGGGACTGAAATATTATCATTTTTTCACATTGTACAGTCCCGTGACCGAAAAATGAATGTACCCTTTACACTTATGTGGTTGAAAAATCAGGAGCTTTCATTTTCACCTCCCCTTACAATTTACATGGACTCACATCACAAAGAAGGTACTCCTCAAAATGGGTCCTCCTCAAAGTGAAAAATCATTCTCAACATTAAATTAGACATGTTTGATTCTCTTCTTCTATACATTGCTAGAGGTACCCACCAATCCTGATTGAGGTAATGGAACAAATTGGATTGAAAGGCACAGCACAGATGCAGTGAACAACTATAGATGTCTTCAAGTGGAAGCAAAGGTCATATCTCCATTTCTAATAATGAAGCAGCGAAGAACCCCATACTTAAAAAAAAAAATTTAAAACTTAAGATCAGAAGAATCGCAAGGACAAGATGATTCCAAGGAAAGCATTAGGGTGTCCACGTGACACACCAAAACGTGGCACGTGTGTCTAAGGTGGCGGAATCTATATGATTGAGCCTTTGATTAAAATCATTACATTATGAGTGAATGATTGTAACCTTGAGATCGATGAGGTAAGCAGCTAAGATGGTTCATTTTGGTTCAAGCTTCAAATAATGCAGTTTTTGCGATCAATTATGAAGCGGGGTCTATGCATTCCATGGTTAGCCGTTTAAGAAGAGAACATAAGTTTGATATGCAAGATTGAGAATGAAGCGTAAATATACACTAGTAGTACAAACATTGAGGCACTACTAACACTTCAGCTTTCAATAATTTGGTTTGGACCCCATACAAGACATGATACATTCAACAGATCTTGGAAGTTCTATCCTAGATGATTTGAATTATCACTATGAACAAACATTATAAATAAGAACATATAACCCCATACAGATGAGGATATTGAGAGACCAAAAATCTGCCACCTCCATAAAATAAGAGATGCTCATATACATATTTTTATATCTTGGTATCTACCAAATATTCATTAGTGTTATTTTTATACCACACGGATTCCAATGATGAACCATTGATAATGATAATTCTAAGTCGTGCATTATTGAGTCGTTGGTGTGTGCTTGTACATTAATTTGCTTCATATATACATATATCATGTTGCAAGTTTTCCACATACCATCTTCAAGCAAGCCGGCGATAAAATCTATGGTATACATCAAACTAGCATATGAACAGGGTGTTCGACATTAACAAGCCAAGAAACCTTTTTTTTTTTTTTTTTTCAGATGCTAATTATGAGATTTCCTTGTACTATAAGTGACCATTAATTAGGCTCAGCGGCTTCGGTCAATTTTGCAATAAAGTTCGAATAATTGTACGGGACTCTTTTTGCAGCCTAGGAAGCGCACACTTAAAAAAGGCTACTTTAAGCCAGGATTAGTGCTGGGGGAATTAAAAAAACAAAGTAAAGCATTAATCTGAAAAAAAAAAAAAAAGTAAATCTTTTTATGATCTTGATTTTAAAAATTTCCGAGATTTAGTTCTTAAACTATGTTTGTCTTATTTTGGTCTTAAGCTTTTAAATATCACCTTTTTTCCCCCTCCAATTTGAACTGTGCTTTTTGTTTCAGTTTTGGTCCGTAGTCTCATTCTGATTTTTTTGTTTCAGTTTTGGTCCTTAGTCTCAATTTGAATAATTATATTATAAATCAAAACTAGATCAAAATTGATACAAGAAAAAAAAAATATAATTCAAAAGACATAATATGACATTTGAAGATTCATGGACTAAATTGAGACACCATATTATTTAGGTACTAAAATGAAATATTCTAAAAATTAAGGATCCAAAGTGAGGTTTAAATTACAATTCAAGGACTACAATGAGATTAATCCAACAATCAAAGTACAAAAAGAATGGAGAGATATATTTGTGTCAAGAAATAATAATGACGTTGAACAACATTACAAATTAACTTACTCATGAACCAAGACACAATATCTCCACTAAACAGTGTCAGAAAAGTAAATAAAAAAATAAAATTTCGTACAATAATTTTGAAAAAGATGAAGGCTATTTTTCTCTATAGCCTTCCATTTGAATAAAAAAACTAACATTAATAATAAATAACCAAGGAATATAATTACATGAAATCTCAAATGTAATAATAGGAGAATGCCAACGAACCTAATTGACATATCTATGCTACACATTGGGGTGGGATAAGGCAAACCAGTCCAAACAGTAACCAAGCTTTTACAATTAGTAACCAGTTTACTAACTTGTACTAACCCGTAATTAGTTTCGTATTTACGACTTTCCTATTTGTTATTTTTCTAGAATAATCTTCTCATTTAATTACGAATTTTATTTGTTCCTGTGTCTTCAAATGGATAATCCTAAGTTAGAAATAGAAAACCGACAGAAATGGGAAACAGATATAATTCATAAATTAAATTAAAAAATGATTTTAGAAAATAATAACACAAAAAAAATATGGGATATTACTCATTAGTAAACAGGTAACTAATTAGTCTAATTGCAAAAGTAAACTAGGCTAGTACAGCACGGCTCTCGGGTATTGGCCATACATACATTAGACTGTCTTTTACATAGTCTCACAATTCTCAATTAGTATGTATCAACAAAAACACAATAACAATAACAACAACCACGATGCTTTACTTTCAAATTTCACATTTCTTGGTTCGAAAATTACACAGCGATTCCAACTGTTTGTTAAACCGTTAATCTTGCTCATCAACTATATATCTAGTTAGGCTCCTAAGAAGTAACAAATACATAGAACATTCAAGATGTTAGATATAAATTCCACCTTGGATCTTAGATGGTAAGTACTCTGCTGATAAGAAGGATAATGCACGTGCAGATAATGCTTCTATTTCAAATTTCACTCCTCTTTGCAGCATCACCTCTAGCTCCAATCTTTCAAGGCAAAAAGAAGAAGGGAAAAACATAAAAACATTATAACTATCTAAGCCAGAGAAAATGACGGCATCAGAAAGCATATGGAGTTTTACCTCCATTTTGGCACCTCTCTTTGTAGGTAGCATCTGCGTAACATGGCTTCAATTTTCCTCTTGTCTGAGATCGACACAAGTCATTGGTAAAGATTACAAGTAAAAGATAACCATTCTTGAGAGACCATAGCATTTCTCACCTTCTGCTGTCATAGGAAGAAGACACTGCTTTGGAAGACAGTACTTCTCTGAATCCGAAGGAAAAACTCCAAGCCATTTTATCTCCGGGACACGTAAAAATTTTGCATCATATGCCATTTGCTTGAATTAGAGAATAGAGAGTTTAGAATGGATATAAACCGAGTATTATGCACAAGCAAGCAGCAAAAAAGAATTGAAAGTAGATTATAACATTCAGAGAGATCAATGAAGATGCCTAACCATAGAACCAAATCGGTATGTAGACAGAATGTCAAAACCGTAAGGATCACAATCTACCAAGCAATACGCAGGGAGATGCAAAGTATCAATAAGAAGACGCAAAAACCTGATCAATGTTATTGCAGTTTGTGAGAAGGTAGTAGACATGAAAGTAGAAAGGTATTTTAACTTATTTCACACAGAAAATATTACAGATTTTCTACCTTCTTGTAGGAATATCAGGATACCCTCGTCCCTGTAATGAAAATAAAAAGGAGTAATGACCACGTATCTATAGCAAGTTTAGGACTCATACACCAGGCGAACTTACCGTGATAACAACGCAACGGTTTTTGTTGCAGAACTGGTCATTTGCCAATCGTTGGAACACTAGGCCGAAATCAAACAATCCAGGTTTAGTTGATAGAAATATACATATGAACCCAAGCAACTAGGATTGCTAACAAAGAGAAGTACCTGATTCTTTCTCCACAACAATAATGTACTGGGCAACACTAACTACATCTGCAAGCTAGAGTTAAAAGGAAACCTCTATCTTTGTATGGAAACTTTATCAGAAGATGCATCCTAGACTTGACATTTCATACTTGCAAAGATTAGATTGTCAAAATGGAGCTTCTAGACATTTAACTAAGTCATTACCCAAATCATGTTTCTTGACAGTTTGGATACCTTTAACTTCTTCAACGTGAACAGGAATAGAGTAAGCCTGTAAATGAAGCAAACACAGATATAGAACTCAAATACAGAGGAAAGAAAATGATACTTTTAGAGCATATATATGTTCTCCATTCTTACAGTGCTTGGCCTATTTATGCAACCAAATTTCTTTTCAGATTCTGAGAATCTTAGCCATCCCATCACCAACCTAAAACAAGAAAAAAGTTAGTTAACATCAAGAGGTAACTACATCTAATATGCGCCCATAGTGATAACAAATTCACCACGCAAGGTTACAGATTCTTCATTCTATGATAGTTTCATCCTGAGAAAGTGAAGGCATGGTATATAAGATAACAGGCCCGGACCTTAGTTTATCAAGTCATTTTCTTATTTATGATTCTAATTACAATTCATTTTAATGGCTAGAAGGAAGGAAATTAACTTCAGAAGAAAACAGCAGACTAACAGACCAAGAAAACGCACATCCAAATTTTAAAAATCATTGATGTTTGCAATTTCAAAGAAAATAAAAAGCAACACATAAGGTTGTCCTTTGACATGAGTTCTGATGCATACCCATTTCCAACAGAAACCTGCCAAAGGGAAGGAATACCGAAGTATATCAGGAGATGTATGTAACCTCAAAAAGCAAGTGTTGCTGAGACTGCTTATGAATCACTAGAAAGTACAATTTACTTCTTTCTACCAATTATCCACTAGCAAAAAAAACAGAGGCATAGCGAATAGGTACTACATTAACTTAAACAACAAGGTTTACGAATTTGTACGAAATTGGGAGTAAAAAAATCAGAATAGCAAACATCACTATCTTAATTTTCTAATAGTTGGCTACACAGGATATGCCTCATAAATGTGATTTATATGGCTTACGCACCACGTTTAGATTGTGCCTACTACATTGCAGAAGGATGCATATGTCATTGATTGCCCGGTCCACAACTGACTGCTCTGTATGGCAAAAATACGAATTACAGGCTATATCAAGAACATATATTTATATATATATATTCAACATCAGAAGTGAAATTGAACGGTTTCTTAGAAGGATAAAAAAAAAAAAGAACAGAAACTGAACAAAACTCACCTGAAAATGCAGCTGGGTGCATGTAATATATATCTCTTTTAGACCCGTGTTTGTTTTCTTGCAAAAGTTTCTGGACAATCAATAGAACCCTCAGCAGAACATCTGATAGAGGACCAAACAAAGAGGATACTACCATCAAATCTATACTCAATTCAAAGTCTAAAATAAAAACCCTTTATTATATATCAAATGCACAATCTAAAGCTTGAAATTACACATTAAGCATAACCCACCCATTCTATGCACATGGTTTTCCCTCTGACATGTAAGAATTTCCCTCCCTTTGGGCAAATCAGAGCTACAACAACTGCATACAACAATATTAAACACTCTTAAAAATAAAAATAAAAACAAAACTACAAATGCAGATTTTGGGGTACTTATTCCACCATGCGTACACAGCACCTTTAGTTATGAAATTAGAAAATGTCATGTATTCATTATCATATGGGTTTGAAAAAAAAAAAAAGAAAATGAAAAAAGAGTTCCTTTGTCACAGCAACTTTTAATTGTTTCCATTATCAAATATTTCATTCGATTTTCTTATATTAGTATGGTCAACTATATGATGTCAAGTTTTCTGGGTAAAGTTTTTTCCTTAATTAGTTTCTCTTACGCTTGTAAGAATCCAGAGACAATAGAAATTTTAGAAAAGCTTCTTCCATATTTGCATCTTTTCCTTAGGTCGTAAGATTTGGTATCAAGAGCGACTGTCATGGCACCCTTTAACCAAACCCGATTATTCAAACCAAATTGCCCCAAATCTGAAAGTGAGAATCCTAGTGGATGGATCTATAAAAGCAGACAGTTTTTCAATATCGACATTGTGGAACAAGATAAGGTTGGTTTAGCATCAATCAATTTGGAGGGTCATGCCCTTGAATGGTTTCAAGGATATGAAGCTAGAAATGCGAATCCTACAATACGGGGAAAATTTCTTCGGCTACTGTTTCTCAATATGGATCCAGCACGTATGCTAGTCCTGTTGGGCAAATAACCCAACTGAAACAAACCTCTACTGTAAGAGCCTATCGGGAGCAATTTGAAGCCATGACGGCTAGAATCGTGGGCTACCTGAGGATTTTTTTGTTCAGTGCTTCATTAGTGGCTTGAAAGTTGCAATTAGGAACCACGTAACCATGTTCCAACCAACCACACTAACCAGGCCATCGGGTTGGCTTGGCTGCAGAAAGAAACAATGGTGGCAATTCTCATGGAGGTGAATGGTACTAACAATGGTAATGTGAGTATAGTAAATTCCTTCGTAGCCCGGAAAACCGACGACGACCCTTCACCCCTCTTTTTACCAATTATTACATTGTATTGTTATTGGTTTTGTTGTCAGATTTTCATTTAAATTTCTTGTTTGTCAATTCTATGATAGGTCCCCCAACCCAATTAGTTTATATCTTATGCTAATAAGAATCCAGTGAATCTATGGGGTTTTATCTATGAATTTTGAATAAAAATCTTAGATAAAAATCTTAGAATGTCTCCCCCCATATTTGAATATCTTCAACCAGGGTCATAACATCCTTAGCCCTAATTTGGTTACTGAGACCCTAAAACCCTAAATAATCAAAGGACTCAAAAATAAGAGAGGGAAAGAAACGAACCAGGTAGAATCTGAATTCATGCAGTAGTTACTGAATCGATCAATTGAAATGGCGGGAGACCGTCCATTGCAGAGATCTTCAACCAAAGCTCGAGTAAATTCTGGACATGAAAATGGAAATTTAAAATAATTAAAAAAATTATGGACAAAAAAAAATTGAATGAAGGTAATCAAAGCATATGGATTTCACCTCTGATCCTCTTCAACAAATCGCCTGGTTCTGGTTGTCGTGAGAACCTCCTTCTCTGATACTTTCCCTCCATTTTTAGGGTTTTTGAATTTTCAAGGCCTTCTTATATGGTGGCCACTGGGCTGAGATACGACGTCGTCTCACTATGGCCGCTTCTCGCATGCGTGGCGTAAGGTCAAAAAGGATAATAACACTGAGACCCCTAATTTATTTCATGATTTACATAGACACCCCAGAAATCGAAAAACAATGAAATTAACGGTTTGACAACAATTTTAAGGGTTGTTTTGTTTTGCCCTATCCAAAATCCGGAGATCCCTTCTGAAAATATTTCATAGCACAGAGAATATTAAATCTACTTTCTCGCTATTTGATATACGTAGATTCTATTATCGAATTTTACATTTTATTAAATACATCAAGAAGAAAAAGAAACTGTTCTTAGCACTCTCTTTATGACAGTAATGAATGAATGAAAATAAAAACTGATATTTCATAGCTTGTTTTAGTTTTTTTTTTTTTTCCCTTATATCATGTAAACAATGTAATTTTATATATTTTTCATTTAGCAATTTGGAAATCTCCTGTAAAAGCTAAAAGGATAAAAATGGGTAGGGATATTTAGAAATCCATCTACCTTTGACAAATTTTGCCAACATTACATTTTGTAATTTCTTAAAAACATTGGTTTGGGGAGTAAGAAATTGGTTTGGGGAGTAAAAGAGAAGTAGTTTTACTATTTAGGTGACACTCAAATAATAAATTAGGAATATATAGCCAAAATTTGCATTCCGAACAAAATGACTAAACATTCTTCCTTTTATCATCTTAACAATGTCATATTTCCGATGAACGATGACACATTACCTCCAAGAAATATTATCAGAAAATAATAATACTAAATATCTTATTTCATATTCCACTTTTTTAATACTGACGTAATATATGATTTGTCATCATATAAATAGTGATTAACATTCAACTTATTTATACTAAATTTCATTTCTATTAAAAGAATAAATAAAACTTTCATACAATAAGTCTAATGAAGAAATGGCAGGAAATGAAATCACATGTAATGGATTCTCACAAATATAATATAGGTGAAGGCTTGGGACAAACGTGATTAACGCATCTTTGCTATTTAAGATAGGATCATAGTGAGACGGCATCCCTTGATGTAGGAAAGCACAAACCATGGGTCTACATCATATAAATTACGAGGAAATTTGATTTTTTATGATAACTTTTCAAAAAAATTAAAAAATCTTGGAATTTAAAATTTATCTGAAAAATCCTAAATTTAATTATAAAATTATCATTTTCAAAAGTATTTAAAAAATATCATTTTTTATTAATTGATGAGATATTTAAGGTAATTAGTCGAGTTATCTGAGGTAATTTGAACAGCTGTTTTAAGTAACTAAATTGGTTACTATAAGTAACCTAATTAGTTACCTCGAGTACTATTGAAAAATACCATAATTAAAGAAAAAATAAAATTTTTCTAAATATTTTTTAAAAGTGTGATATTTCTAATAATACTTTAAAAAGATGATATTTTTCTAAATCAATCCAAAATTTTTCAAAAAAATTAGCCATATGGAATTTTATTTTATCTCATAGTTAATATATATATATATATATATAT
>JXTB01000734.1:36053-65672 GCA_002914805.1 Parasponia andersonii | reverse complement strand
TTTTTTTTTTTTTTTTTTGGCTTGAAAAAAGAACTAATATAGTTACTATTATACTATAAGTTAGAATATCCAGTGCTATTTTTTAAATACATTTTTTATTTTTTGAATTATTCTCTCTTTTATTTTCCTCTTTTTTTCTTTTTTCTTTTTTTTTTTTAAAAATTTTTCGCAGGGAGCAACAAAACTGGATAGGAAGTTTGGATCTTTCTGGAGTTAGTTCTCGATTTTCACGGGAAAGTGTTTTTCTGGCCCCATTTTCTGCAACGCCAAACAAGCCTTTTAACAGTATTTGAACTGGAAGATTCAGGCCAGCTTTGTACTGGTAAGTATCTCACACTCTTTCACATTCTGGCAACTTTTCTGTTATGGATTTAGTGGAATTTTACTTCTAACTCCGACTCTATGCAAATCGATTTAGAAGAGCTTAATTCAGCTTCTTTTTGGCCAAACTGGGTTTTTCTTTTTCAGTTTCATGACTAGAGTTTGCAGTTTTCTTTTTTATTTTCCTATAAAAGTCAAAATTTGTTGAAAAATCACATTACAACATTTTTTTATTTGGGTTTATAGACCAAGAAGGAAAGGACTTTAGTTTGTATGTATATATATATATGTTATATTCATTTTTCTGTGATTTGCGTAAATTTTGGGCAATGAAAACCTGGATTTCGTCTTTGGTAACTGTTTTTGAGATATGGGTTGTTCAAGAAATGAATATTGTTTCCTTAATACTAAGTTTTCTTTACTTGAATAATTGGGTTGAGAATTTGAAATTTTGGTGATTTTGTAGCTGGAAACGTGAAAACTCAATCAAATTTTGGCCTGATCAGACTGCACGAATGTTGAATTATGAGCTAATATTTGGTGTAAATTGTGCTTTTGTCATCATAAGATGCCACTTCGATTCCAAATTTTGTTGACGCTGCTTTTAATTGTGGTGTGTGTGACTTGTTATGATAGTGCATAAACTAGTACGTTTGATGATTCAATGGTTGGAGTTGATATCTGGAATTGCAATGTTAGATCAGAGCAGTTGAATTTGAAGACTCTGCTAGGTACTCCTGATTTGACCCCTTAGCTTCTAGACAGGTGTTTTAGAACTGATCTTCATTTGTTAGAATCACCAAAATGGCGAGTAACGGCGTAAGACAACCCCTGCTTCCGAATCTAATAAATCCTAATCCACAAACAAGGAAGGAAGATGCTCCGAAGAGAAGAAGATTTCGCCGCTGTAAAAGTGCTCCTATAGCAGACTTTCTTCCCTTGGAGAGAACTGGCATTGATGCAGTTCCACGATCCAATTCCTTACTTGGCAATATACACCCAAATTTTTTCAAAGTGGTCATGTTCTTGTCCTTGTACTTAGGTGTAGGAACCATTTGCTTCTACTTGGTCAGGAACCAGCTTGACGGAAAGAAGACAAATGGAGTTCTTGATGCTGTTTATTTCTGCATTGTGACAATGACTACTGTTGGATATGGGGACTTAGTGCCAAGCAGTAAAGCCTCAAAACTACTTGCTTGTGCTTTTGTGTTCACAGGAATGGCTCTAGTTGGAATGACACTTAGCAAAGCAGCCGACTATTTGGTAGAGAAGCAAGAATTACTGCTTGTTAGAGCCTTGAATATGCGTAAAAGAATTGCTTACGCCGAAGTTCTAAAGGAGGCTGAGGCTAACAGAGCCAGATACAAGTGCATTCTAGTCTTTGTCATTCTTTTGGTGCTTATAATTTCTGGAACAGTCTTTCTAGTCACTGTCGAAAAACTGGACCCCGTGGATGCATTTTACTGTGTTTGTTCAACCATCACAACCTTGGGATATGGAGATAAGAGCTTCTCGACTCAAGGAGGGCGTGTTTTTGCAGTATTCTGGATATTGATAAGTACCATTTGCTTAGCCCAGTTTTTCCTCTACATTGCTGAGCTCAACACTGAGAGAAGACAAAGGGCATTGGTCAATTGGGTTCTTACTCGTCGGATGACGAATGTAGATTTAGAGGCTGCTGATCTTGATGATGATGGAACTGTTGGGTAAGTTGATGCCAAAAGTGCTTTACATCCCGAGCACCATAAATTTACAATTCGGGTGTCAATTTTTTTTTCTTAACTAGTTGACAACAGCAAAAACTAATTTGTGACGATGTGAATTTGACATGTGGATTGCGTTTTTTATCCCAATTGTGTTGATACTTAACTTCTTGCAACAGGGCTGCTGAGTTTGTGATATATAAGCTGAAAGAGATGGGGAAGATCAGTCAGGAAGATATATCACTTATAATGGAGGAGTTTGATGATCTTGATGTTGATCAATCAGGAACTTTGTCAGTGTCTGATATAGCTCTTGCTCAATCATCTCCTCCTTATCAGAAATAATCTCCAACATGATTTGGGTGTCCACTTGTACACTAAGAAAAAGATGTGCAGACTTGGTTCACAGGTACCATAAAAGTCTGTAATATCTGTTGGACTTTGCGTGTATGTATTTGCCCTTTTATTAATGGTTTGCTTTAATCAGTGAATGAAATATGCATTGATGTTAGAAAATCCCCCCCCCCCCCCCCCCCTTTTTTTTTTTATGAGTCGGTCAAATGAGGAATAATAGGGAGGAACTCCATTAAATATGGTTCATATACACTAAAGAGGGAGTCAATGTGAACTTGTTTAGTCGGTTTATCAAAGATCTAGATCCAAATCTTGATTTAAATATGTATAGAAGAAGGATAAGATTCGGATCTGATCCAATATAATCAAAATGGCTATTTAAAAAAAGAAAGTGACAATTATATTATATAAACGGTCAATAAGGATTTTCTGATTTTTAGAAATTAGATCAGTACTCTTGGAAATTACACTTTACTCCCTAAGATTGTTAATAAGGTGTCTATTTCATCCTTGAAACATTTAAGTCTGAAAAAAAAAAAAAAAAGGTCAATTTGATGGAACACCTTCGTCTCTTGTTTTGTGACATAAACTATTTCCCCACAGAATATAAATCCATAGAAAACTTTTGTTTTGTGTTGAATATCCACTTGTTCGATAGTGGTATTGTATTAATTCAGAAGTTGTTTGGAAATAGTTATGTTTCAAAATACATGTATTTGGTTAGCTAAAAACTCTCTTCTTTTTATTTTTCCAATATTAGATATTTTAAGGTGAAATTGAAATATTAAAAAAATAAAATCTGGGGAATAAAATGTAGTATCTTAAATGCATGGTCTAATTTTGGGATAATATCAAAAAAAAAAAAACCATCACTTTTAGCCTTTATCAAAATAAAAAAAACTATGCATTTTCATTAATATCAAATAAAACTTTCTATTTATCTTTTCTATCAAATCTCACCAAATTTACATAACCAGTCAAAATTGGAGTTTAAAATTGATGCAAAAACATCTTTATTCCTTAAAATTGTTTGTTAGCATCTATAAAAATAGCTAGAAAGCAACAATCTAGACCAAAAAATGATTTTTAATGTCTTAAAAATCCAATAGTAATAAATTTCAAACACATTAAAATTTTTTTTTTGAATTCTGTTATCTTATTTCAAAAGTTAAAAGACCCGCTTATTTCACCCATTTCATTCTATTTAAATAGAAAATCTATTTGAATGGTGTTTGTTTTAACAATTCTAGTTTTTTTAGTTAAATGATATTTTAGAATGAGTGTTTATTTCAACAATTCAATTTTTTTATTCACATAGTCCGTCAGTCAAATCAACTATTGGAATGAATTTTTTGTGTTTTGGACTGAGAATGAAACCTAAGAAACGTTTTTGAATGGTCCATTCCAATATATCTCATTTCAATTGCAACTCATTCTGTTTTATTTCACTTAAAATGTCTCTCATTATAATTATAATTCATTTCACAATTTCTATTTAAATACAGGCATTCAAATGGGTGAAATAGATGGGGGCCAATAATAATCGATTTCAATAATTTGACGTTTTAATATAAAACCTTATGAACTTATAATAGTTTAGTAATATTAACTCTGAACTCAATTTTTTGGAGCAAAATCTCTTGTAGTCCCCTAATATGAGTTTTGTTAGAAAAGAAAGAGGTTTCTCTTAGTTTTTTTTTCCCAATTAAGTCTTGATTCTTTTATTTGTGGTTTTTAGGTCCTCATTCTTATATTTTTATTTCGCATTAAAATCTTTTCTGTCCAAAATTGATATTAATTAGCATTTGCCCAAATTGCGTTCATCTTAATAGGGGTAAAATAGGAAACAAAGGGAAATTATTATTATTATTATTATTTTAAAAAGAGTTATGTTATCATTTAAGTTCAAGACAAATATAAGAAATTGAAAAATTTTATATAGTTTCAATATGGATCTATTTTGGTCCAAGTATTCATAAATCCAAACGAGAGGTATATGAGTACTTGGACCAAATTTGATCTATATTGGAATCATATAAAATTTAGATAAAATATGTCCCATAAAATTAAAACAAAAAAAAACATAAAATTGATAATATATTCATATTTCTTTTTAAAAAAATTTAGATATATGAATACTTGAATATTTTGGTCCAAGTATTCATAAATCGAAAAGAAAGGTATATGAATACTTTGACCAAATTAGATATATATTGTAATCATATAAAATTTAGGTAATATATGTTCCATAAAATTAGAACAAAAAAAACATAAAATTGTCGATATATGTCCCATAAAATTGACAATATATTCATATTTCTTTAAAAAAAATTTAGATATACGAATACTTGGATCAAAGTAGATTTATATTGGAATTATAAAAAAAATTTCAATCTCTTAACATGAAACAAAAATGTAAGAATGGGGACATTAAAGTCATAAATAAATAAAATGAGACTTAATAGTGAAAAAAATAACAAAAATACAATTGTTTTTTTCTTTACTAAATTGTTAATAGTTAATTTTACTTCTAAATTGTCTCGAGTTCACAAGAGTTTTTGTATTACAAAGCCCAATAATTTTCTCTGTAAGTTTGACTATGTACGTGAATCTGGATAAATTTTATAGAAAAACACAGATGCGTGGATTCTTTTGATAAATGGGTAAAACTGGTGAATGAAATTATCCCGTTTAATTTTTAAAAATTACAAAAACGCCGGGGTTGTTAATTGGGTTAGTTACTCTAGCGGGTTTGGGCCTACGAACCCAAATACACCTTTGCTTGGGCGTCGCTTATACTTGGGCCTGTAGTGGGACGTCTCCGCCTTCTCAATGGGTCAGATCCAATTAGCCCATATAATACCTGTCCCAAATTACCGACCGACCTATAATCGTCAAAACTGAATAATTGCACTTCCATGTAGCTACCGGATGGTAATCATGGTACCCCTTGAAGTCTCTTGAGGCCACGAGTCTATGGGGCCCATAAACCACTAGATAAGCTGTTGACTGTGGGCCCCAATCAATCACATCAAGCCAACCTTTGGGCCCACCCTATATGCCAGCAGTACAAGATTTACTCCGATCCATCTTGTATGTGAATGTTCAACACTTCTTTATTTTTTTTTTTTGAAAAAACTTTGAAAACAAAAGGGTTTCTAAAGGCTAATAGTGAACTGACACCTATTTGGTCTAGAGGAAAAGAAAATAAGATAGAAAAAAATATATTAGAAAAGAAAAATGTCTTTTTTTTTTTTTAATTATTGTTGGAAGAAAAGAAAATTATTATATTTAAAAATGATTATTTTATGTTTTTTATTAAAATTTTAAAAATAGTATACAAGGTTAATTTAAAAAATTTATTTTAAAACATGAGTAAAAATTTTTTTTTCCTCATTTTAGTTTGAATGGATCCACTATTTTTTTCTTCTCTTATTTTCTCTAATAATTTTAAGAGAAAAATATTTGAATACATCACACCATTTTTTCCCCTCTCTCCTTTTCTGGTATTTATTTTACTCAACTTTTCCATCAAAATTTGTATTTCCTCGAACTTTTTCTTGCTAACAAACATAAAAGTTAGAAGGTGTGGTACAGAGAGACATGGAGGACAAATGTACACGATTCAAACTTCAAAGCCCATATTAAATACCAAATCCAGCTCATAATTGGTACTTGCTGAAACCTCGACAACATTATTTAATCTACTTTTTAACATTACAGAACAAAAAAACAAAGGTCTTAAGTTAATGGTCTGTCCTAAGAATCTATTCAAATTAAAGGAAATGTTTAGGGCTTACATGGAAAATCAGTAGAAAACTTGTAAAATCAAAGCTAAGAAATTAAAACAAAACTATATATATATATATATACACAAATGGTTCTTGGTTTTTCTATGGAATAATAGTAAAATGTCATTAACACGTAGTACTAGTTCCCGACCCAAGTTAGACTTGTGATAACAACAATAATGTTTTACTTGCATCATAATCGTCCATTACAGTGAATAGATGTCATGAACGGCTGTGATGAGTACGTAACGTTTCATTCCATTGGACAGAGGTGCGCACTACGCATGCTGCGTAGACTAGACTACCTTTTTTTTTTTTTTTTTTTTTTCTAAATACACCATCACTGATCATAGCCACCAAATAAGAACATTCTCGATATAATAATACTAAAAATAAATTTTTTTAAAAAAATACTAAAAATAAATAAACAAAATGGGGAAAGGAAAATGACTCAAATGCCAAATGTAACATACTCTTCCCAGAAATACAGTAAAAGGATCGTTATGTCAAATCTAAATCAACCAAAGGGAAGAAGAAGGTGATGAAGAAAAAAGATTCAACATAGATTCAAAATTATTATTAAAAAAAAAAAAGGTTAATAAAACTACACAAAATTATTATTAGAAAAAAAAAAAGAGGAAAATGAAAGTTACATTTTTCCTTTTTTTCATTTTTTCATTTTTTTTTTTTGGATGAGCTACTGCTACTGCTAGAGCTAGTACTAGTACTGCTACTCAGACTTGGTGGTGGAGCTTTCTACGGCGTGTTCATCAAGGGGTTTGGGAGTCTCAACATGGTGGTGATGGTGGTGGCGGTGGTCGTCGTCGTCGGGTTGACCGGCGACGTAATCGAGGAGGCCTTCGCCGGCCTTGTCGGCGGCGGGAGGAGTGGAGGTTTTTCCGAAGACGAGGACGGCGAAGAGGAAGAGGGCGGTGGAGAGGAGGAGGGGCCAGAAGTAGGCCAGAACGGTGACGAATCTGGTGGCGACGAGGACCAGAGTGGAGACGACGATGCAGAGGATGATGGCTATGAGGATGTGGAACTTGAATCTCACTAGCTTTTCAGGGATCTCCATATATGTTTTTTTTTTTTGGGGGAACTTACTTGTTTGGCTGGTGAGAAAATTGGTGGTGGATTTTCTCAGGAAAATGAAAGAAAAAAAGAGATTTTTGAGGGGGAGAGAGTGTGTGATGGATTGTGGGAAGTTTATCTCTGACTCAGCCTCTGTCTCTCCCTTCCTTTCTGAGTCTCTGTGCAGAGATTCTCTCTGAAGTGTGTCTTAGTGGTTTTTTTTTTTTTTGCTTGCTGGGGCTTTCTTTGGGCTTTTCGTGTGTGTTAATTTTTTTTTTTCAATTTTATTTTCACTTTTTCATCCTTCTCTTTTTTTTTTTCCCTTCTTTTAACTCTAATTTATTTACCAAAATGCCCAACAACTTTTTTCCCCATTATTTTACAATGGTGTGATTTTATCTTCTTCTTTTTTTTTTTCTAAATTATTAAAAATATTATTCCAGTATGCAAAGGTTAATAATAATTTTAGTCTCAAATACTCATTGGGTTTTTCAACTAACACACTATAGATATAACCTCTTTAGCCTAGTATAATGATGGTTTTAATAGTTTTAACAAGTTTTCTTTTTCGTCCTTGTGTGTTTTTCAACTCTAGTTTATTTTTTTCCAAAATTCTAATAAATTTTTGCTTCTAATTTCCCTCTATTAATGTATACTGTGTATGAAGAAGATAGAATTACGTAAATGGATAAAATTAGTCTTGATTTGTCATTTGTTTTAGGGATTGCTTTCCTAATTATATTTTCCTTGGGTTTTGTATTCCTTTGCTGATTTTGTCAACTTGTGTGTTTATGGATGATTTGGATACCTAATGTAATTAAGACTAAGATAAAATAGTTGAAAAGGAAAGAATAGAAGTATGAAGACGGATATCCTGAAAAATAAAACATAATAACTATTTTTTAAAATATAATGTAATTGACTAACTGTGTTCCTTGATCTTCTTCTTTTGGTTTCTACTCTTTCTTACTTTGATAAGAAAAATGGGACACACAGGGAAGAAAAACTTAGTACTAAGAAAAAAATAATGTACTAAAGTATGTGGTAATACACAATAACAAAGGTGTAGTCTACGTGAAGGCTATTTAACTACAGACAGATCCGAAAAATATGAGAGAACAAATTAATTGATTTTCTTCACTTTCATGTTGAATCGATTGCTTTTAAAAACTTACAAGTTTCAATTAATATTGTTTGTGTATTACATATCATGTAAACATATACTATTCCTAACTATGAAAGTATTAAATATAATCAACATTAAATTTATTGTGTTACAAAATATGTGATGAGAATCCTTTCAAATACATATATGATGAGAAAACTATCAACAATAATAAAGACACTAAATATTTATCCCACATATGAGATATTCATTTCAACTATTAAATATTAAATATGTCATCTCACTTTAAAATAAGATAATAATTAGAATCATTAAAGTGAATTTTTGGTGTTGATATTATCGCTCAAAATCACGATGCAAGATTTTCCTATTCAACTCATCCTGGAGTTCTATTTTTTTTCCCCTTATTGTGATTGGATCTACTATATCATGCAAAAAGAAAGTAACTATTCCTACTATAGGAATGTAGATAGAGTAAAATGTCAAATATATTGGCCAATTGCTCGTTGAACAAAATCGAAAAGGCCACTAATTCAGGCAAAGCGAAATTATTGCGCTTCTATTCAACGACGTAAGGGCATTATAGTCTTTTGAAATGAATAATTATGACTAACGATCTAAGTTTGTTGTTTCACTGAAATTGTCGTATGCATAATAGGATTTAGGTTTAACCAAAGTTTTTGTTTTTTTATGGGCAGGATAAGATCTATCACATGTTGCGGTAATCCGAGGCCGAAGAAGTTATTCCGACTAGGAACAAATATATTCCAAAACCTTTTTTTTATTTGCAAACAATGTTCTTTTACTCTTTATTCGGTTCTCAAAAATTTATTATGCTAGAAACAAATATCTTCGATAAAAGAGTCGTTCGGCTTATTATAAACTATGCTCGCTTTCCTCTTTTAATTTAGTATGGTTTATAATTTTCTCCACTTGTGATATAGAGATTCGAATTTGAAACATACATCGAGAGAAAATGTAGATATTACTAGTTATAAGGTTTACAATTGAAGCAAGAACACTTTGAAAAAGACAATTTAAAATTAATTGTAACATTGACAAGGCAACTAATCATGTCATTAGTTACTCGAATATAAAGTTCATAGTTACTAAGAACTCGACACAATAGCAACCCAAATGAGTTGAGCTTGTATCGTTGGAGACTCATACGTGGGCTTATTAGTTTCAAGAATTGAATATAATATATACTAGGTGCAACTTTAGTTAATGTTCACTATATATATATATATATATATATATATATATATATATATTTGAAAAAGAGTGTTTAGTCATGTTTCATGCATTACCAGAGGACAGACCATGTGAAAAAGGAGTAGAAAAGAGACAAGATTGTTCTAATTTTTAAATCTTATATTTCTCATAAAAATATTAAAATTGTATTAAAGTCTGTTCCTTTTTCTAAAAGAAAAATTTAAATGTGTACTTTCAGAATTAAAATATACAATTTTAGTTACTGAAATAGAAGGTAACACTTCAAAAAAAAAAAAAAGAAAGATATTGGGAAAATGACACTTTATACTGTCTTTTAAAAAATATTTCCAAAATACAACAGACATCTGAATATTAAATATTGAGAAATAATTCTATTTATACTGTCTAAGGTGCAGTGGCAAAATTATAAATTCGTCCATCTTTACATAAAGATTTATTAACTAAAAGTAATACAAATAGATAAAAACACAAATTGGTGTAATGGTTGGGATAGAGTTGGCCTATATTCTAGCTTTGGGTACTATTCTTTCGCCCTTAATTTATTTATTTTTCGCCTTTTTTCTTTCTTTATTTATTTTTTAAAATTCATTTTTTATAATCTATTTTCTATTATTTTTTATGCATTGAGCATTATTATTCTTTTTTTTATATTTTTTTTCTTTTCCTTTATTTATTATTTTTTTCATTTTTCTTAAATTCATTTTTTATAATATATTTTAATTCTTTTTCCGCACTGAACATTATTTATCCTTTTTTTAACCTTTGTCATTTTCTTTCTTTTTCTTTTCTTTTTTTTTATTTTTATCTTTTCATTTTCTCTTTTTATATTCTTTTTTTTCAATAACCTTTACCCTCAATTTATTTCCTTTATTTATTCTTTTTTTTTTCATTTTTTAAAATTTATTTTTTATAATCTATTTTCTATTATTTTTTCAGCATTGAACATTTTCACTTTTTTTTTTCTTTCCTTTATTTATTCCTTTATTTATTTTCTTTTTTAAATTCATTTTTTATAATTCATTTTAAATTTTTTCCCAGGTTGAATATTATTTCTCCCTTTTTAAAACCTTTGTTGTTTTCTTTCTTTTATTTATTTTTATCTTTTCATTTTCTCTTTTTATATATATATTTCTTTCAATAACCTTCACCCTCAATTTATCTATTTTCCATCTCTTTCCTTTATTTATCATTTTGGATATATGATAATTGAAACATGTGTATAGCAACTTAATATTGCATATTAAGAAAGTTTTTCCCCTCAGATTTTTAGAATTTCTTGTCAGTTTATTTATATAGAGTATATTATGCTATAGGAAACCAAATTAGTTTCTACGAAATCTTTGTGATTTCCTATGATTTACTTACATACAAGACAATCTGTCAAAAAAAAAACCAAACTAGTTTCTAGGAAACTTTTATAGTTTTATGTAATTTACTTAGCTACAAGACATTCTGTTATATAAAAATTAGTTATCTTTGTAGTTTTTTATGATTTACCTAGCTATATGACATTCTGCTAAAAGGAAAGCAATTTGGTTTTATAAAAATTTTTGTGGTTTATTGTGATTTACTTACATACACGACGTTTCGCTAAAATAAAATTAGACTAGTTTCCTAGAAACTTTTGTAGTTTTCTATTATTTACTTATATATATGGCATTCTGCTAAAAGGAAACTAAACTGTTTTCTAGAAAATATTTATAGTTTATTGTAATTTACTTACGTAAAAAACATTCTACTAAAAAGAAACTAAACTAGTTTCCAAGAAACCTCTGTGATTTCATGTGATTTACTCACGTACATAGTACTCCACTAAAAGAAATCTAAAATAGTTTCTAAGAAATCTTTGTAGTTTCATGTGATGAAATTCCGCTAAAAGGAAGCTAAACTAGTTTCTAAAAAATCTTTATGATTTTCTATGATTTACTTAAATATAGGACATTCTACTAAAAGGAAATTAAACTAGTTTCCAGAAAACCACAAAAGTTTTTTGTTAAAAAAAATATAACAGATGACTTATTTACTAAAATGCCATCGCATTTTCTAGCTTCCAAAATATTTAGAAAAATATTATGAAAAGTCATACGAAATTTTTATTACTTTCAAAATATCGTAAATTTAGTAATATGTTTTGAAAAATAGAATAAATGTCCAAACCCAAACATATTCTAATTTATTTTCATTTGTTTTCATTCTTTTGGGCTTTCCAGTTAATCCAGGCCCACTCAATAACAACCCAAAGGTGCTAGGTTATTAGGCCTTAGCCTTATTTCGCTCTTAAGTAACTGTTTTTACGTTTAAGCTCTTATCACCTATGAATGCTTTTTAGTGTTTAAGCTCTTATCACTTCTCTCTCTCTCTCTATTTTCTCTTCCTTCATTTTCTTATTGAGCCGTTGATTTTGCAGAGGATTGTTCTCGAATTTCAATTATTCTTCTCAGATCACCCATCTTTTCCAGTGATATTGTATTGTTTTTTCGGCAGTTTGAGCTAGTTTTCTGGGAATATTTGGTTCTCCTTCGACATTGAATTCGTCTGTGAAGATATCTCTTGTTCTATTGTTAAACTTTACTTGATTTTGATATTTTCTAGGTATTTATTGTATTCTTGATTTTGAATTTTGGCTTTTTAGATTCACATCTATATTTTGTGTTAATTGTATTGTGTTTTTGTTTTTGAGATTTTGATTTTTATTGCTAATTCTTGACTTAGTGTCTATTTGTATATTCCTATGTATTTTAGAATTATTTTTTATAATTGGTAATGATTTATCAATTTTTTACTATAGTATATATGATTTTTGCAGTAGTATATTGAATTAATGTTATCTGATTTTTGTTGATGAAGATGTTCAATACTTCTTATTTGGTTCATAAATTTTTTGTCACACATATGATTTTGTTTGTGGGATATGATATTATTGTTATGTGGTTATTTTTTATGAACATTTTAATTATTTGCTGTTTTATTCATATATTTCTCATTGTTGTATATATTATTTTTTAGGTAGTATATGATATTTTTATTCTCTTCTTAGTGTTGATAAATATGTTAGTTATTTTTTTTTAATTCATATATTTTTAGTCGTAGTATATATAATTTTTATGATGATATATAGTTTTAGTTATTTTTTATAAACATGTTAAGTATTTTGTTATTTAGTTATGCCTAAATCAGAAATATTTTATCATTTAGTTATACCTAAATAAGAAGGAGAAATGTTTGATTTAGTTGAAGTACTTTTTCTTTAAAAAAAATTAAATTTGCATCCATCAAAATTTTAAAGGTATTTATCATTTTTCGTTTTAAAAAATTTATTTTGTCAAAATTGGTGTTTTTTCCAAAAAAAAAAAAAGATATATGACATTTTATAATGTGACTATTGTTGAAAAATAATGTATAAATACCCCATAAAATACTATTTTGAGGTGTAAAAATGAATAGGAATTACGTCATATTTTTTATGAATCATTGTGGATTCTTATTCATATTCAACAAAGACTTCAAAATCGTATACTCGTAAGCTTAAAATAAAACTTATGTGAATGAGAAATTGAAACTCAAAATATATCTACTAAAAGTTAGATAATATTGGAAAAATAATACGATGACAAAGAAATGTTTAAATATATGTGCCAAAATCTTAGTTTGTAAGATTGTGTGGCATAGAGATTCTCTTATGCATGCAAGCATGCGAAGGATAGGTGCAAATCTTAGACTGATAGGAGCTATATTATAGCTATTTTAGTATCAATTCTCTACATTATTTTGATAGATTTTACAACATGGCTAATTAATTTGTCTTTGATTTTACAGGTATCTAAGGAGCAAAAGATCGAAAAGGAGTCAAAACAAGACAGGTTGGAGTGGAAATAAGAATAGAAGAAATATAATTTGGTGTTTAAAGAACATGCCATGGATCCCGACAAAGAGCCTATGTGCCTTGGGCTTGCATATAAGCACATCCTACGAACATGAATGCTGGCTCGATCAAGCTCAACTCATGTGGATTTCACTTTTTTTTTTATTTTATCTATTCTATGCTAAAACTAAAAACAATTTCATTATCTTTTGCATGCATTAAGGCAAGAGTTATAATTTTTTTTATTTTTTTTCTTTCTTTTTTTGGAACATCTAAAAACTGGCAAAACTTCCATTTCAGAACTGAAATGCTAAATTGCCCCTGCGTGAAGCCTATAAAAGGAGGCCCAATTTTTCTTATTTTTATACACCATTAGAAGTAATTCTTTGTTCTATCTCAAAATTCTCTTTACTTTTTTGGCTCTAGCTTTTCGAGTTCTTGTGCTTAACTTAAGAACTAGAACTTGTGCAAAAACAAATATTGGCTCAATCAAGCTCAACTCAAGTGGGTTTTGATTTGTATATTTTTATTTTATCTTTTCTAAAACTAAAACTAAAAATAGTTCAGATATCTTTTGCATGCATTAAGGCAAGAGTTACAAATTTTTTTTATTTTTTTGGAACATCTAGAAACTCGCAAAACTTTCATTTTAGAATTGAAAGGCTAAATTGCCCCTATCACTACAAGAAAACATATACCTATAGCAATGTCGTCACTATAAGATCCTCTATATCGATGACACTAGAATGTCATCATTATAGCTTTCGTGGGAAAAAAAAAAGTACCATTCTTCATACCAAATATTACACTATAATATATAGCAACGACATTTATTCTCGCTATAGGATTTATTTAATAAATTTTAATTTTTTAAAAAAGTAAAAAGAATAAAAATGTAAAAAAAAATTATATATTTGACCTATAACGATAATATTTGTCATCACTATAGGTTTTGAATAAAATTTAAAAAATCTAAAAAATTTTATAAATTATTTTATTTTACATATAGCGATAACAAAGTCGTTGTTATAGGTTTTAAATAAAATTTTGAGCAATAATATGTACCGCCCTTAATTTCAAAATTTAAATAAAATAATGTCATTTGGGTTATAGGGTTGACTTTTCCTATTTATAGTGACGACATATGTCATCGTAATAATTCTTATAGATGCTGCATAATAAAAACTCAAATATTAATTTTCTTTTTCTATCCTCTTATTCATTCTTTCACTTTCTCCAAATCTCACTCTTTCTCACTCTTCTCTGATTCACACTCTTTCTCACTCCCTCTCATCTCTCACTCCCTCACTCCAAAATAATATATATGGTGTTTTCTTTCTTTTATGTATTTTTTGTAAACTTTTTGTTATAGACACTAATTTTTTGTTTTTGTGATTAATTATTTGTTCAAATATTTATTATTGTAGATTTCAAGTTTTTTCTTCATTAGAGAGATAAGTTTTCCTAAATTCTAATTTAGTTTCATAGATTTTTTAAATATGAGAATTAAATGTTCTGGGTATTTATATGAATTTGTGGAATCATTTTTTTTATTTGAGGTTGAATATAATTTTTGTGAAATATGTATTTTGGTTTATGAAATTTGTTAGTTGTATATTTTAGAGTATGGAATATATTTTTTTAAGAGTGTTAGTTTTAATTTTTTATTTTGATTTTGGAGGTTTAATTTTTGTTTGGTAGTTTAATTTTTAGATTGATTTTGGAATGATTTGGGCTTGGGAGTTTGATTTTAATACTTGTGGATATAAATTTATTATTTTTTTCAAAGTAATTATATAAGAATTAATTTATATTAATTAAACTAATAATGATTTTTTTAAAAATTTGTAACTTCTATAGTGATGACATTTTTTGTATTTTCTATAAGTATTAATTTATATATATATTTTTTAAAATTGTCTACAATGATGACTTATAGATAATCTATAATAGCAATAAATTATGTTGTTGCTACAGGAGGTTTATACTGACCGACCTATAGCAACGATTAAATTGTGTCAATTTTATCGTCATTATAGACTATTAAAAGTAACTCTTTGCTTTTATGGCTCTAGTTTTTGGTTTTTTTTTTGTGCTTAGCTTAAGTTCTAGTTCTTTGAATCTTGATAAAATTCATATAGTAATTCAGGTCGTCGGAAGTGTTATTTTAGTGCACTGCTTGCTACTTTTGAAAATCATTATATCTTGGGAGACAGATGCTTAATAAACTCAAGTATCTCAAAAGGAAACAAATCTATTTTAATAACATTGTGTAATATACAAACCTCAATTTATTTCTTAAAATCTTATTGGTTATCTATATATGTTCATATAGTTTATATTCAATTTTGTGATATTGTTTATATAATTGATAGTGTAATTGATTATTGTTGTCATATATTATTTTAATTGTATTTTACAATAGATATTATTTGTTCTTTACTCATATATGCTTATTTTGGTTGACGACGATAAATATTGATAATGTACTCATATATGCTTATTTTGGTTGACGACAATAAATATTGATAATGTTTGTAACGGAAATTATAAATTCGAAAAAAAAATACCATGTACGTATAAACATAATAATCCCTAAGTATAGAGTTTGTGGACACCTGAGCAATATATATATATATATATATGGTTGCCAATCTAATAGGTTTTTTTTTTTTTACCTATGGGTAGGTATTTTTTTTTAGCCGTTGGATCACCATCTAATAGTGATCCAATGGTTATAATGAAGTGCATGAAAAGACGTGCATCATTAATGTTCTTTCTCTCTCTTATTTTTTACAATAAAAAAATATACATGCTAAATTTTCATTAGGCAAATTGATACCTATCTATAAGTAAAAAAAAAAATACCCGCCGGATAGGGCACACACATATATATATATATATATATATATATATATATATATATGCAGACAAGATCGATTTCTCACTTTTCTGGATGGAGCTCGATTAAGCAAATAAATGCCTATTAAAAATTTTTCATTGCATCTTCATAATTAAAAATTCATAATCAACAATAGAATTTGAGACAAACTGACAAATAGTACTTTATTTAATTATCACAATAATATTAAAATCCAAATAAAAACATGGATCATGCATAGAGGATTTTCGTGATTCTGAAACAGAAATGGATTATATCCGTACATGATGCATATGTAGATAGAAGAGACAAAACACATAGGCACACACTCTACTTATTTTTATAATAGAAAGACGCAAAGTAATTAAAGATATCCGCAACAAGAGGTGACAACAAATTAAGATAGAACCAAACTTGGTTGAAGAACATTAACGCTCTCCCACTTATTATTATTAGCGTTTTTGTTGAAGATCATCTGTTATACGTATACTGCCACCAAAACCCGTAAGAATATCTTACACAGTGACACCTGTAAGGGTACCACTGTTAACTGTAAGATCATTGCCGTCAAATAATGTAAGAGTACCACCGCTAACTGTAAAATCACCAGTTACAACTGTTGTAGTAACAATGTCACCTGTAATGAGTCGTTAAATATGGAGGGTTTGATCACTTATTTTGTATCACATTCTAAATCATCTTCCTTTCTAAAAGAGAATTCAAGCCTAGGAATTTCTCTTAGTGTCTCACTTGCTTTCTCCTAAATTATTTAGAGAGAGTGTTTTCTCCTATTTCAAGAGAAAGAGATTCATTTGTTCTCACCTTATATTTAGAGAGAAGTGAGTTATAATCTCTTTTTCATAATGAAACTCTTCACAGCTTTATCCGTAGACGTAGTCTAAATTGGATAAACCACTTTTGTGTACCATATTTTTTTTCATTTTACCCCAATTTTCTCAACTCGTATTTTAATGCTTCCGCAAAGCCAATCTCCTAACGTAAAAGAGTACCACCGTTAATTGTTATAGAAGTACCATCGTCAACTGTAAGCAAACCACCGTCAACTGTAAGAGTACCTACTGTAAGAGTATTACCATCAAATGTAAGAGTACCAGTTAGTGCCATTAATGTCCCTGTCTGTTGGGCGGTGCAAATTGTTGTAGCGGCAAAAATCAGAGAAAGAAGAACCGCAAATCTAGAATTGATATTCATCATCTTTAGTTGTTATTTGCTGATCAGAGTAGTGTTGCTCTGTGTGTTATTAGATGGAATGAGTTAAGCAAGTATAAGCAGCCTAGAATAAGGGGTTTATATAGGATTATTTTATAAATAAATTAATCTACATTAATTGTGTATGTATATACTTATTATTATTATTATATAAATGTCTATACGGAGACGTGAATATATAGTTGTGATGAATATGGCCAAGTCATTGCCATCCCAGCCAAATCTCTACTTTGTGCACGTTTTGTGCCGGCTAGAAGCACTGAATTATCATAACTGCTCAATTAAATGAAAGCCCAACAACAACATGAAACTCTGGGGGGCAATTCTAAAAGGTCAGTTAATTAAAAATGTAAGGGTACCATTAATTAATTATTAAAATTATTCTCTTTGGATAAAACCCTCCAAGAATATATCTCATTATAAATGTGTCCGGAAAAACCTAAAGAAAGAAAAATTCTATATAGCAAAAGAGTGCAAATTATATGAGTAGAGAAAAAAAAAAAAAAAAGTGACAAGATATATCCGTTAAGATACTAACAAATAATAAGGTAAAGCAGATAAATCTCAAACAACCAACGAGTTGATGTAGTTAGGAGAGCTATTACACTCCATGACTAGGCAATTTAAAAATGCTTGTTAGATTTCTGTAACATTTGCATAACATGTCACGATGCCTACATAATAAAAAATGTTAGAAAAATAAAATAAACATATTGTTTTTCCAATTTTGATGAGAGAGAATTGGAAGCTAGAAGATCTGTATCTTTTGCGTTTTATTTGTATCTCTAGGATTGAAAAAGTCGTGCTTAGAAATTGTTATTTATATACTAATTTGAAATAATTTTGAGAGAGTATCCTTCCCACCATATATAATTGGCCTATATCTGTTCTTAATTTCCTTCTAAATCCCAATTATCTGTCAGTGGTATCTTTTGAAAAATAAAAAATGGAAAAGAAAGCAAAACAAAATCTTTATCGTGAGCTGTCAAACGGTACTTAACCGCCAACCATTTTTTTTTTCTATCCTGAGCTGTATGATCCTTCTTGGACGTGTTCAAGGCATTAATTAATGGTTATATATGATTTTTTCATATGGTTAATTTAGTCCAAATGGATACGGATGATCTGCTGACTTGAAATTAAAGAAATATATACATATATGTACTAATCCATAGTCTTCTTAGCTAGCTGGTATCCAAGTTTTTTAAAGGGTAAAACTGCCAATCCTAAGCAACTTATAGAATGTGAAGGGAAATTTTCTAGTCTAGCCACATAGTTTCTAGAGTAAACTTCTGATCATTTAGTCCAGTATTTTTTTTTTTTTTAATTTCTTTTTCACTGAAGAAAGACAGTATTTTCATATGGGATTCATGATGTTAATAAATCCTATTGAATTTATTCAGACGCTATCAGAGAACCTTCTTGTACTCTCCAGATTAAATAATTTTTCACAAAATGTAAGTTAAATTCACAAAAGGATATTTCATACATGTTTGACAATACGTCTACCAGACCCTCGTGGATTTCTTCTTCATTACCTGGTATTCAGTATTTTTCTAATAGTTAATCGGATAACTCCAAGCACTTATCTATAAAGAAGACTTCAATTGCTGACATCATTTCTGATTTCTATCCAACAAGAGGAATATGCAACTTTTTACCATAAAAGTACTCTCTGATTAGCATATCTAGAATGCTAAATTTGTATTGTTGGTACTAATACGTATTGCGCGTAAATCTTTGAACAAAACTAAAAATTGACTTTTTATCAAGATCTCACGAGGGATATCAGTGTGGTACATTTCAAATATAAAATTAGAATGATGAAAAATAGAAAAGAAGTATTAGGATCTTAAGAAATAGTGAGAGAGGAGATGAAAAAAATAGAATTAGGTGGAATCAGAAATAAGATTTTAGGAATATACGATAATTTATCCTTTTTTTTTTCAGAAAAATATATTATTTATAATGACGTTATAGTCTTAATATCACTAAAATTAGTGACCATAAATCCCCTTAATAGATCTAGTTCAAAGCTTTGGCGACTGAGGCAGTTGCCTAGGGCCCACCTTCAGCAAGACCTCGTATATTTGATTTAGCTTTTTTTTTTATTTAGGAAATAAAATTTTCTAATTCAAAAATATATAACATTATAAGAATTATAATTAATACTTAATATTGAATAGTGAATTTCTAAATGAAACAACAAATAAACTATATATGTTTTTTTTTAATTTTTAAAAAAGTAGGGCTTATTTAATGACCATCACTTACTATAAATTTAAAAGAAAATAATATACACACTCTACCAAGATTTGAACCCCTGATCCCTCAAACTCACACACACATCTCTCAAGCTTTGGACCGACTGAACTAACCTCAGTTGGCAGACTATATATGTTTATTTTTTTGTACATCACAAAAGATTTATGTTTTTATTTTATTTTTTTTCATTAATATATTCCTTATATTCCAAAAATACCCTTTTCTTTACTTTATATAATCCTCATTTTGTTGTATATTTTGATTTTTTTTAAAAAATTATTATTATTATTTTTAAATAACCCCATAAATCACATTATTTTTTTCCCACACTTTTCTTGCTTTTTTTTTTCATATCCTAAAACGATAAATGTAAGAATTTTGTTATGCTCCTTTTTTTTTTCCCTTGCTCTCTAATATATATGAGGTTCACGTAATAACAGCTATCCTAATTATCTAGTATGGAAATATATATATATATATAAGATATATACATACATATATATATATAGGTTCCATTCTCAATCTAAAATTTCTTTAAAATTAGATGATTAATGCACGGTAAAATACTATAAATCTATAAAATCCCCAGTTTCTCACGAATTTGTGAAATTATTCTAATATATAGAACTAGTTTCCATCACATAATGAGGAAAAGATGAGAAGTTTATACAGCCACAAGGGGTAAAAAAAGGAAAAAAGAAGAAGGAAAACTCATTTCTGTATATATAATCCTTTTTGTTTTGAATTTTCTAATTATTAATTCGAGTATTGTTATTCAATTATTAATTTTTTAGGTGATTTTGAATAATGAAAAAAATAACTATTAGGATTTAAGCAAATTCATATGTTTACGTTTTTTTCCCTTACTTGGGTGCTAGTGTAATATATGACATGATAGGTGTATTTAATTCTAGATTGTCCTTTTCTGTAATTCTAAATAAGGGTAAATTTATTATTAAAATTATGAATGTACATAGACTAAATATTGATAGATTTAGAGGTTCTCAAAAAATAAAATAAAAAGAAAATAATATCCCACAAATATAGAAACCTCTTTCTATGAATTAATTTTCTTTTCCAAAATAAAATTAAATATTAACGTTTTTTTTTCCTATTAGGACCCTCATAAAGACAGAAGTAACAAAACCAACCTTTTTTTTTTTTTTTTTTTCTAAAACTCTCTCTTACATCTGAAAACTCTGATATTAGCAAAACTCTCTTAAGTTCTATCAAAAACTTTGAAAGCAAAAGGATCATAAGTTTCTTCATATTAATACTAGCTAGGCTATTATTTTCTTTACAATTGAAATCTTTGTTGTATATATTTTTTGATTCTTCAGTTTAAAGGTGTTTCTCTTTTGTTTGGTTTAAAATATAAATATGAGTATGAGAAATTTAAAATTTTGAAAAGCTAAGCTTAATTCTTTTTTTTTTTTTTTTAAAATCTTAGAAATTTTTCTTACAAGAAGTATGGCCTTGCTAACAATGTATAAGAAAATTATATTTTTTCAAAATGCATATATATATATATATATTTTAAAGAAGTTCATTTAAATTAAAACACAAGAAAATATATTGTCTATACAATGAGATATTTTAGCTATTTGTTTAAGGAAATATTAGCTAATATTGAGTGTAACAATTTTGCATCTCATCTCTAAAAGTCATAAGAATATGTTTTAAATAAAAATGAATGTAGAAAATAAAACTAGTGTAAAAGGCCCCTTATAAAGTTCTGCCTAAGACCTCCGGAGCTGTTGAGACGACTTTGTCATGAATAGTGAAATGTGTCTCATCTACTACTTGTACGAATTAATAGTGAAATGTGTCTCACATACAATTTGTACGGATAAAACTTGGTTGGAATCTACGTGTTTGGTTTTAGTGCATATGACACTTGGGGGACCACTTGGTGAATATAATCCCTGGAGTATACTCCTGGTGGTCGGATGAGGTTGGGGTATTCTGCCTCGGTAGGATATTTTGTAGTAACCTCTCGATGATCGGTAGGCCTTACTCATATGAGTAAGGCCTACCTTTGTCTAACTAAGTCATGTATTATATTACAACCCTTCTATTAGATCTTGATAGTAAGGGTGTGATGCCTTACCTTTGTCTAACCAAGTCATGTATTATATTACAACCCTTCTATTAGATCTTGATGGTAAGGGTGTGGTGGTACCTTGCCTCAAGGTCGCATGTTCGAGGGTTGTGTCCAAAGGGAAAAAAGAAAAGAAAAAAAAAAGTCATGTATTATATTTGCAAGATAGTACTCAGGTCTGTCATTGTCTACCTTTTAGACTCGGGTCAGATTACTGTCAGGGTTGGTGTCAAGCAATATGTTATTTGACTTATCTTATTCTTTGCCACATGTTGCTCTCTCATTGGGTCAGAAGAAATACCCCCAACATGTATCATCATGTTGCATCTGCCCCATATAAGTGGGTTAGGGCCAATAATATGCCTTGAGCCCATAGCTGATTAAACCAAAAAAAGAAAGAAAAAGCTTCAAGTGGAAGCTCGCGCGCAGCTTATTAACAAAGAGGAGTGTTTCAGCCATTACAAGTGAAGTGAAGAGAAAGAGCTACCACTTCTAGTGAGACAAAGAGAGAAAAGAGTTTTGGAGTTTTAGCTTGATTGTCAAGTGGCAATCGTTTGCCCAATTTCGCTCAAATTTGGCGTGATGAAACTTTGCAATTCTTGCAACAAGCTCTACAAATCTAATGTTTAGTTTTTTCGGTTAGTCTTTCTAAAGTGCTTTCTTGACATACCCACTTATGAGACCTTATTTTTCTCTTTTGTTAGAATTCATCTATATTGATAATAGCTATGGTATTGGTAATCCAAGAATCTTCATTCATGATATTATTGTGAGCCTTTAGTTGTCATAACGAGGAATATTGTCAATCCATTATTATTGTTGTTGATCTTGGAAACTACGGTCCTCGTGTTTTTTCCCGTTTGGAGTTTCTACGCTAAAAATTGATGTCCTATTTGTGGTTGATTTATTGTTTTATCGCTTGTAGTGTTTTGGTTTATATCAAAATTGTTGGTTTATATCAAAATTTATGGTATTTGGTGAGGACCTATTTTAGGCACACAAAAGAAGGGAAAAGATTTATTTTGCTATCTATTCTGAAAGTGATGTATCTTTCCTAAGTATCATTAAACTTACCAACTTCGTTTTGCAATTCATAATTTCCAAGTATTGCTCTCTTTCAAACTAACGCTCTCGTATATCATTGAACTTACCAATTCCATACCTAATTCATGAATTCCAATTGTTACTCTCTTTCAAACCAATGCTTTAGTACTAGTTATATTAGATTAAGCCTTAATCTCTTATTACAAGAGAAATAATAACTGAACAATAAACAAAAATGAGAAAATAAAATAAATAGATATTGGGCCTATTTGGCATGGCTTTTAGAATCTATATTTAGGCTTCCTAAGTTTAGAAGCAGCTTTTAAACCCATTTGAGTAAAGTATTAATAGAGTTTTTGGACTCTGAAAGCTCTTCCAGATGAAGCCAAACTCATGTGGCTTCTTTAGGAAGAGTTTCGAAGAATATATGAAATTTTTTTTTTTAGTTTTAATGAAAATTTACATTTCATATTTATCCTTATTTTAAAAAATGACAAAACAAAATATCATTTAGATCTTCAAATTAAAATTTTAAATATATCATTCAAACAGTATACTAAAATTATGACTTTAACTTCTTTTTTTCTATTGTATAAAAATAAAATCTATCCCAAATTGGCCCATTGTCTTCTTTTTCCAATAATTGAATTAAAAGGTGTATTCTTAAACTAATAATTAAAAAGAGATTTTTTTATCTATAATTTGAATGTTATATATTTTTTTTAAAAGAATTAGATGTGTGGAGCTTAATTATACTGACGAAAATTGTCCTAGATTTTCTCTATATAACAAGTGTTAGGGAGACAAATTTTGGGAAATGATAATACTATAGAGAGTTATTGCAGACTTTAAGAGAAAATAGGCATGAGATTTCTTTGTAGTAACTAATTCGACCACTTATACATCAACATGTGTTAATCATGGGTAGATCTCACGTAGACCTCAACAGTACGTGGGAAACTGATGGACGGTGATATACTCCTACATGCAAGGTGCATACAAGGCTACGAGCCACATAAAGAATCCTGAGCAGTTACTAGCATGCGAGCATATGTTGCCAATATGATTGGCCTATGTGTATGAGAATACCTTAGTGCCTTGTGAACTATTTGTGGGATATCAATAGGGATTTCTTGGATGAAACAAAATGACGACTTATTCTCAACACCTATGCATACATGTCACTAAGGTGTGGGCATCCTCGAGCGAGCAAGCATGTAGCATGAATCTCAATGGCAGGTTAGAAACCTATGAACGGGTTAAGTATCTTCATAGAGGCAATGATACATGGAAGCCATCATAGTTATTTATGAGTAAGATTCAATGAGAGTTGTTTTTATAAGCATGTAGCTTAGAATATACATGCACAAAAGCACAAAAAAGTGACCTATGGTACACAAATAGAGAGAAGGCTAATTGCGATTTGAGAAAACTCAATGTCACACGGTCGTTATTAGCATTGAAATTCCTAGACAGTGACAATTATTATGTTACAAAATATGTGATGAGAAAACTAACACCAAAAATTTAATCTATATAATGTGACATTCATTTCAACTACTAAATTTTAAATATTGTATTCCCACTTGATAATAGTTAAAATAAATGACATATTATTAATGCAAATTTTTTATGTCTGTAACATCGCTCAAAACTGTGATGCAATATTATTCTTATTGAACTCGTCCATAATACGGAGTTCTTTTTTTTTTTTAACTTATATTTTTTGTGATTGGATGTACCATATCATGCAGGGGTTAAAAAAGAATTTTTTTTCTTTCTATTTTGTTTTAAATAGTTAGATTCTTTGGATTTTATTTTAACCAATTTAAATAAAAATAGCCTAAATAGGCCAGTTATCAATATAGAGGAAAGTAGGCTGATAGTCATTTCTTAGGCTTGAGTTCCGATCTTTGGCAATTTTTCTTTATAAGCTTCTTACAAAATTCCAAGTCAAATACCAAAAATTAAAAAATCCAGGATAGACTGATTTTTTTTTTTAAAAAAAAAATTCTGGATTATTTAGAATAATATATCTTTTTAAAAGTATTATTAGAAAATTAGCACTTTAAAAAATATTTAGAAAAATAATACTTTTTCTTTAAATTTTTTATTTTTCAATGGTACTTGAATTAACTAGTTAGATTACTTAGAGTAACCAATCCAGTTACTTAAAATAACTGTTCAAATTACCTCACGTAACTCAACTATCTACCTTAAGAATTTCATTAATAATAAAAAAATTTGTATTTTTCTAAATACTTTTAAAAGTGGTATTTTTATAATTAAATCCAGAATTTTTTAGAACAATTTCAAATTAAGGGATTTTTCAATTTATTTGAAAAATTATCATAGAAATCAAATTTCCTCTTTTTTATTGTTAATCTTAAAAAAAAAAAAAAAAGAAGGAAATGGCACTAATTTTTTGTCTTTAGCGTTATTTGGTGTTTCTCTTTGTTGCCTACTTGTATTTTTGTATAAAAGGAAATTGTTGATACTGCAAACATTGACTCAGATTTCTTTCTGGTTTTCAGAGTGTTTGCTTGGTGAGAACGAAAATGTTGTAATCTTTATCCTCTGCTCATAGCAAAAGTTTTTTGTGTTGTCTCCTTGGGGTCGGATTAACAATCCGAACTATGTAAAAAACTTGTGTTCTTTTTTTCTTCTTCTTTCTTTTTTTTTTAAACTTTTCTTAGTCATTCTTTTAAAGTTAAAACTTCAAGGCTTGATCAAAATATCGCAACGAATTATATTACTACTATATATAGTAACAAAATCATAAGCAGCTAGCGAATTTCATTTTTCTTGGAAAAATACTTGCTAGATCAGGTATTTTACAAAGCCTTTAGTCATGTAATCAGGTTATTAACATTTAGTTACACGTGAATTTCCACAAAATTGTACTAATACTTCTATCAACCAAGCTTCAATTGTATTTATGGATCGTAGAAATTTAACCTTCTCTTGTTAATATAAATCACGATTCAATTTCTACTACATTGGATATGTAGCTCACTCGTACAACTGACTTCTGAACATGTTTCATAGTTTTCCTTCATTATTTGCTCTCTTTTACTATGTTTCTCCTATTTGCCCTGTTTTCCTTTGTTAACTCTCTATTTTCTCATGTTAACTCTATTTTTATTCAAATTTGCTTTGCTCTTTTTCCCATGTGTCTCTTTGTTAACTCTCTTTCGTTTTCTTCATCATTTTTAGTTTCTCATTATTTTCCTCTATTCATCTCTTCAATTTTTCATTTCATGAACGTTTAGCCTAAGATCTCAGACATTTAATCCATAACTAATTAGTCAGAATTTTCAAACCAAATTCGTCCATGCTAGAAATTCAACAAATGATGTTTGTAGTTTATGCAAGGACCGATGTTCAACTAAAGTTTTAATTTGGCGATTCCGCTAAATAATCTTTCAATTCCATTTGTAATTTGTTTTGACAGAAGCTATAGAGTTTCCAAACAAATAACACAAAATTATAAATATATATAATTAAACATATATAATTAATATAATTATATTTGTGAAGTAATTGATTAAATAAAATATCTACAAAAAATTATAGAGTTAAAAAGAGATTTAAAAAAAAAGATAGAGAATATATTTTTGGAGTAGAAAATATTTTTTTTTTTTTTATTGTTTGGGAATTGTTTTGGGGCCGAAAAAAATAAAGGGTAAAATTGGGGATGGCAGAAAGATATTCTGTTCCACCGTCTTTACCTAATTATTAAATATACATTATATATAAGAATGTATTTACTCGTTGATGACAGCTTTTTTTGGGTATCGAGTAGAAAATTCGAATTTGTGTAGCAAAAGTAGTATGGTCAAAAAAAGCTAGCTATCTAGCTATCATGTTAGCACATCTTTACCAGCTATTCTACACAATACTAAAATTGACTACTTTGTCTTTACCAGCTATTCATAATGATTGTTTTACCATTCTTTGATAGACCAAAAGCTAGCTATCACGTTAGCACATCTTTACCAGCTGTTCTACACTACACTAAAATAGACTACTTTGTCTTTACCAATTTGTCCTTATCAATAACTATGACCTTTTATTTCCCAAGCAAAAGAAAACTAAGAAGTTTATTCAGTTTTTGGTGGTACCTACTCACACACCTTACAAGTTTGTGATTTGGTTTACTCTCAATGAATAAATTAGATGGTAGCAGGTCTCTTCTATGTAAGAATACAATTAGAGAAATTAGGTTAAATATGCATTATAAGAGGCATATTTTGACACATATGCTTTCCTCAATAAAACTCTGAAAAATATGCATATACCTACTTGAAATGTCATTTCTGTCCTTTATAATTGGTTTATAATGTATAAGTCGCTCTTCTCCACTTTAACCAAGCTGTAGCTCCTTATTCCTCCCTCTATATCCTCACAATCTTTCATGTAATCTCATGCTTGAATTTATCACACTGTCTAAGGAGCTGAAATTCTAAGAGCAGAAAAGAAGAAAGGATAAAAGTTGAAAAAACAGAAAAAAGACGTGGCAGTAAGACGGAGGACGGAAATCCGCGAAATGGGTATGTAATTTATATGGGTACTGTTTGAAATGGTTTTTAACTCAGTTTTGATATGTTACGAGCATAATTTATACATTAAAAGTTGTTTTCTGGGTCTGGGATTATCTGCAAAAGTCTGGATTTCTCAAAAAATCAGACTGTCTCAGTATAAGCATCGAATTTTCGATGTAATTTCGACTATATTTCGATGAAGTCTGAGATGTAAGAATTTCGTCGAACTATATTTCGATTCGTTGGTAGTCGAATTTTCGACCTATTTTCGATGACTATTCGATGGTAGTCGAATTTTCGACCTATTTTCAATGACTATTATGATTATTTTTTTCGATCAATTTCGATGTATTTCGATTATAATTTCGACCAAATTTCGATGAAGTCTGAGATGCAAGAATTTCGTCGACTATATTTCGACTATAATTCGATGGTAGTCGAATTTTCGACCTATTTTCGATGACTATTCGATGGTAGTCGAATTTTCGATGACAATTCGATTATTTTTTTCGATGATTATTTCGATTATTTTTTCAATTTTGGATTATAATTTCGACCAAATTTCGTTGAAATCTGAGATGTAAGAATTTTGTCGACTATATTTCGACTATAATTCGATGGTAGTCGAATTTTCGACCTATTTTCGATGATTATTTCGATTATTTCTTTCGACCAATTTCGACCAATTTTCGATGGCTAAAAATATAGATTCTTTCGTTAAATTTTATGATTTTTTCTGTTGAATCTAATTTTTTTTTTTGTTTCATCTGCAGAGTCACGTTTCAACATCATAGTTTTGTATAACGGTGAATGGAAGTTTTCGTCAGAGAAAATATTATGGTCTTATATTGCTAAAGAAAGTAAGGCCATGGGTGTATGGATGGGTATAACTTTTGTGATCCTTGTAGATAAGCTGTATGAGGTGATTGGAGTTGATAAAAATCGTTTTGATTTAGAACTTAAGGTTGTTTATAAATGTGATGGTGGAGATGGAATCCTTATTCCTCCAACAAAGATTACCTCTGATAGTGACCTAGAAATTTGGCTTGAGGAGATGTCTTACTCTATACAGAATCGTACTCCTTTATGTGTATCCATTTTACCGAAGTTGACACCTGTGGATGAGGGTTGCAGTCAAAATGCTTCATTTGTGCCTAAAACAGGTGCAGAGAAAATAGATGAGTTAAAGGAATGCTTTGGTGAAGTAGCTAAGACTCCAGCGACTACAATAGGGACTTCAAGTAGTCGAGTGCGTAGAGTAAGAATAGTAGATAATGCAGCGAAGTGGAGTGCTCCCTTGTTTTCAGAGGGAGAATTGCCGTAGGGAACACCTAACAACTTGTCAGTTGGATCTTCTAATTCAGTGAAAATCGTAATCGGTCAACTATTTGAGAATAAGGAAGACTTGAAGCTGAAGCTGCACTTGCATGCAATGAAGTGCAATTTTGAGTTCAAGGTAAAAAAGTCAGGCAAAGACTGTTAGTTTATAACATGTATAGACGACAATTGTACGTGGCGGTTGCGAGCTAGAAACGTGGAGCAATCTGATATGTTTGAGGTGCGAAGATATGTGCATGAACACACATGTTCATTGGCAATAAGGCATAAGGATAACAGACAAGTAGCACCATGGGTTATTGGACATTGCATTAAGAGAAAGTACACAAATCCAGCCAACCCTAATAATGCCCCTCAATCAATAATCGACGATTTCTCTAAAGACTATGGGATTAACATGACATATGAAAAGGCATGGAGATGTAGGGAAAAAGCACTTCTATATGTGAGGGGAACAATGGATGGTTCATATCAAAAGCTGCCATCTTACCTATATATGTTAGAGAAGACTAATCCAGGAACAGTCACGCATTTAGAGACCGATGAGATGGGATGTTTCAAGTATTTCTTCATGTCACTGGGTGCATCTATTCGGGGCTTTAAAACAGTATGTCGTCCTGTGCTATGTGTGTATGGATTCTTTTTAAAAACAAACTGTGGAGGGACAATGTTGGCTGTGATTGCACAAGATGCAAACATACAGTTGTATCCTGTTGCATTTGGAGTAGTCGACTCAGAGAACAACGACTCCT
>JXTB01000734.1:0-28579 GCA_002914805.1 Parasponia andersonii | reverse complement strand
TATCACAGAGTTGCCAGGAACAATTGGAAAACTAAAGCATCTAAGGTATTTGGATATATCTGGGACAAGAATTAAAGAAATACCCAATTCTGTTTGTATGTTGTATAACTTGCAGACACTGTTGTTGTCATATTGCGAAGAACTCACACAGTTACCCACAGGCATTTCTAAACTAATCAACTTGCGCCATCTCGAGACCAGCTGCTCATCTTTAAAAGAGATGCCGCCAAAGATGTGCAGTCTGACCAATCTCCAAACGCTGAGTGATTTTGTATTGTCCGAAAATCAAGGCTCTAGAATCAAAGAATTAGGGGAGTTACAACTTTTGCGTGGAAGCTTGTGTATTTCAGGGCTTGAGAATGTCAAGGACGTGGGGGATGTTTTAGAATGCAACCTGAAGAACAAGAGTGATCTTAGTGAGCTTATTTTGAGATGGGATGGTGATAGTGACGATTCAACGAGAGAAAGGGAAGTTCTTAATGCACTCCAACCTCACATAAACTTGAAGGAACTCCAAATAAGGGGTTACAGAGGTACAATCTTGCCAAACTGGGTATCAGATCCTTCATATAGTAACTTGGAAATAATTTCGCTCAACGATTTGCCAAATTGCTGCTTGTTGCCATCATTTAAGCAGTTGGGTTCACTCAGACAGCTTTCTATTAACGGATTAAGTGGGATTCTAGGTATACATGATGAGTTTCGCGGTGCTTCCTCGGCTGAGCCATTTCAATTCTTAGAAAGCTTATATTTGAATTTGATGAATTTGAAGTGGTCGTTTATAGATGGAGGTGATCCAAAAGGCGATAGTTTCCCTCGTCTCAAGAGTATCGATTTAAGTGGTTGCAAGGAGCTAAATGTGGGCTTACCTGCTGGTTATCTTCCGTCCTTGGAAATAATCTTAGTTTCAGAGTGCGATGAAATGGTGACTATATTTCCAAGCTGTTCAGATATCGACGCAGCATATCCCTCCCTTGCAACCTTGTCCATACATCATTGTTTGAGGCTGAAGTCATTTTCAGAAAACGGATTATTGCCCTCTAGCTTAAAATATCTTTATATTTATGACTGCAATTTGCTAATGGCAAACCGCATGACTTGGAATCTACAACGACTCTCTTCGCTTGCAACGTTAGAATTCATGGGAGCTTATGACGAGATAGTGGATCCATTTCCGGAGGAAGGGCTGCTTCCAACTACTCTGAGGCATCTCGAAATCATAGGATTCAAAAACCTTAAAGCTCTAAATGGCAAAGGCTTTCAGCACCTCACCTCCTTTCAGGGTTTGACTCTTTCCAATTGCGACCAACTGGAGTGCTTGCCAGCAGAATGTCTGCCCCAAACTCTTACTTCTCTCAGAATTAGCACGTGTCCTTTGCTAACTCCTCGGTGCAAGAGAGAAACAGGGGATGATTGGCCCAAGCTTCAACACATCCCTCAAATATATATCGATTGGAAACAAATATGATGAGCATTCTGCTTTGTGCACCTCTTCCCATGTACTTTTTCTTTTCCCAACTATACTTGATTTAATCCTATATTTTGATTTACTTCAGCGAATAAAATTGAAAATACAAACCTATAAAATTGAAAATACAAACCTAATAGTACTTCCAACGTATTGAATAGATTTAGCAGTTTTGGCATGGTTGGAGTCTATAGTTATCCATGGAGTTAGAAATTGTGGAATTTATGGACAAAATGTTGGTTTTAATGGCAAGTTTAGAGAAATCTCTTCCATGGGTTATATCCTATTGGGAGTTTTCCAATCAGTAGTAGTGACCATAAAAAATCTCTCTGCTTACCAATTCGGATACCATTCTTTGTAACTATACACATAATGATTGTTTTACTAGCGTGACTGCATTGCTAAATACAAATTGTTTATTTTCGCTTACCATTTCAAGTAACTTTTGCTAAATACAAATTGTTTATTTTCGCTTACCATTTCAAGTAACTTTGATTCGCAGCAGGTTGACCTTTTTATGTTAACAAGTTCACGGCTCAATTGATTGAAGAAGACTGGTTATCAAAGTCAATCGACCAAGGTACTTAACAAAGAATATGGTGTCTTTTTTCCCTATCCCTCAACAATTTTCAGTTGATTACTTCCTAACATTTGCTTTTTTCCCTAATTAAACTATTGTTACAAAGACTCTTTCCACGATTGAAAAATGTCCCAAGTTACTGGCCTAGTAGTTAAACAGTATATTTCCTTTTGTTGACGAGTTTAGATGGTCTGTTTTAAATCATCCAAACATATTGGTAATTCACATTGAGTCTTGATGCTTCTGTGCTTGTAAAGTTGATGCAAGTGTTTAATAAAGCTCCTTCTTAAATCTTTTTTATTTGAGATTTTCTTTTAGATCTATGTTCAACTTTTTAATTTTCGACCAACATATTTGCATATTTCTAATCCAGGATATATAGGAAGGAAGGCTGTGGACTTCACATGGGGAATGAGAATGTTATGATAGACTCTCTAATGGGACAATGCCTACTTATCAGCTTTGTGGCTCATTAGCTTTGTGTAATTTGATGTTTCTCTTTGTTTTTTATATGTACTTTTGAAATGAAGGAAACTATTGAAATGTAAACATTGAATTTGATTGATGTGTTAGTGAGATTGTTGTTGTATTGTTAAGATTAACTCAGCTTAATTTCTTTCTCATTTTGAGGGTGTTTAGTTTGTAAGAACTTGTAATCTTTATCCTTTGTTTATAGTTTCTTGGAATCTCCCGTACTCCCATGGATGTAGGACTAACAATCCGAACTACGTAAAAACTTCATCTTCTTTGTTTCGTTGTTTGTGTGTGTGTGTGTTTTTCTTGGTCTTATGTTCAATTATTGAAACTTGAAGACTAGATCCAAAAGTTCTACAGGATTAAATTTCAGTTGTAGTTTGTTGATAAAATCAATAGAGGAAGTTATGTAGTTCTTTTTAGTTGGAATAACTTGAAGGATTATTGTATTTTATTTCATGGGGAGAGCATAGGATACTAATCTTCACAAGTCTTATAGCTATGTTTTCTGATCAGTTGTATTTGTTGATCTGATACTTTGAATTAGTTATAATTCGAAATTATTTTCCTGAAAGCGGCTGACTATGTTGATTGAATAAATATACTAACTGATGTCTCGTAATAAGTTTTTTTCAAATTCTTTGATGCTCAGATTTATTTGATATACACTATTAATGGCCAATGTCTGTGTTCTTGAGTCGATATATTATTTGAAGAATAAGTGTCTATGTGCGCTTTACAAGAGGATTTTGCACATATAAATATGAGTATTCACCAATCAATTTATTGTTTTCCTTTGTTGTTGTTTAAAAGTTTCTTATCGTTTTACAAATTACGTGTCGATTATAGGATGTCTCCGTTCATCTAGTTGGTGTGGTTTGAAAATTTTTCTTCATGTTTGTTGAATATTTGTTGTCGTTTCTATATAGCTCTTTTTATGTTATTGTCAGTTTTCTATTTGCTTTCATTTTTCAATTACCTGTCGTTTCATAAATTTTTTGTTGTTTTTTAAGCTTCCTGTCGTTTATTGAAATGGTCATTTATTAATGGAGGTGATCTAAAATTTTGTTGTCGTTCTAAGAATTATTCCATTGTCTTTGTTCCAGATGAATTTAGTCTCAGTAGTAGTACGTAAGGACTTTATACTACCAACGGAGATATATCATTCTTTGTAATTATACGATCACCAATAATGAACATTTTGCTAATAATTAATTCATAATATTCGTTCTTAATTTTGCCTAATTAAATTATTGGACCCAACCAATATTCTTGTCACGATGGAATAAGGTTCAAGTTACTTTTGTGGTTGGTCCATAGATGGACCCCAAAGGCTGCCGTCATGTGCAGCAACCACTTAGAATCTTTTCTTTTCTTTTCTTTGTCGTCTTTCAATAAGTGAGTTGTTAAAGTGTTTTTCCTTTTTTTTTTTTTTTTTTTAGCGCGCTTTACTTTTTTTTTTTTGTTACTAGTCTGATTGATCGATGAGGCCACATGGGTATTGGATCAGCCGAGCTCTCTTCTTCATTTGTAATCAGAGCATACAAGTATTTGAGTGTGAAATATTGTAAGGATCCTTTGAGAGTGCTTCTGAAAAACTTCTTGTATTAATATTTTCTATTCATAAAATACGTCTTTCTATATGTTTGGAAAAGAGTAATATCATTATAAAACCGAAGTAATAAAAGTGAGTCCTGAAATCAAGAGACTGTACGCCAGAGGGAAAGGGACACGGTGGTCCGATCAAGTACCAAAGGGCGAAGAGGTGAGATTTTCGGGAAACTTCTTTATTTCACTTTATAATTTGATTTACTTTTTCTCAAACTATTTCTCAATTTGGTAATTTTAACACTGCCCCGTTTATAACTCAAGAATAAAAAATATGTTATAAGGCAATGTACTACTTGCATCAAAATAAGAAATTATACTACTTCTAGGTGTGGCGAAATGAATCGGTCCACAACCCGTTATTATGACCCACTCGTTTCGAATAGGCCTACCTATAACTAAATAGGTCCCGGATCGAACTCTATTTTTAAAATTTTTAACCAAACCGGTCCGGCCGCCCAACCATTTTGCCACTACACTCTCCTGTGTAACTTTTTTTATTCCCTTGAAATTTTTATAGTCGGACTTGTAAAAACACAAGTTGTTTCTGGGTGATCTTCGTGGTGGGTCTAAGTATAAATTATAGGCTTAAAACCAAAGAGACAAACGGTTAGATGATTGGGAATGCATGAATATGTCTGAATACCGTCAACAAACAATTTGCTATAAAAATATTCAACTTTTTTTTTTTGGTAAAGAGACACTTAACATTAAAATCAATAACGTAAATGTAGGGTCTACTCAATTATGGATTTGTATAATACAAAAGATTATATAAAAAAAATGACTAATTGGTTAATTACTCTTTAAAAAATAAATGAAAGAAGACAAATGCATTAATCGAGTAAAGAGTAATAAACTGGCTTTGATCCACTATCATAATTGTTATACTGGCAGTCCGCTTAGTGATAGATTCGAAATCTATATACTATGCCCCCTAATATAATAGCAGCCTACTAATTTGAAGTGAAACTAATTCTACCATTTTCTTTTCTCTCAAAAAAAAAATTCTACCATTTTTTTCTCTTTTTCTTTTTAAGAAATGGCACTAATTTAGGATATTAAATACTTTATTTAATTAAATACTTCATTCAATTATTATATTATATTGGTTTTTTTACTTGGTTTGGGCTTCAAAATTGTTGCTATTGACTTTTGATTTTCTGTTTAATTACTTTTCGGGTTTCGAGCAAAATAACTGAATTTTGGGTTTTTTCAGTAAATGTAAATTTTTTTTGAAAGAATAAATGTAATTTATTCAAACACTATAACAAAATAATTGGGTATATCAGTTTTGTTGTATATAGTATATCAAATATAATCAATGTTAAAAAGAAAAAAAATTAATATGAGTGAAAAAAAAAAACGAAAACCATGGCCATATACCAAATAGATGTAAATGGCCATTTATTAAAATCAATTAAAAAGAAAAACACTATAATAAAATAATTGGGTATATCAGTTTCGTTATATAGTATATCAAATATAATCAATGTTTGAAAAAAAACTACTATTCTGATAAATTATCATTAGCAAAGCAATTGAAAAAAAAAAATCAAAACAAAAACCATGTCCATTTAGCAAATAGATGAAAAAAGCCCATGTATTAAAATCAATTAAAAAGAAAAATAAGCTATTAAAATGTCATAGGAATATAGTTGGCGTAAAATATCATAGCTTAAGGCCAATTGCTCGCTGAAGAAATTGAAAAGCCACTGATTCAAGCAAGCCAAATTATTGTGCTTCTATTTAATGAATAAGGGCATTAGAGTCTTTTGAAATGAAAATTATGACGACCTACCTATGTTCGTTGTTTCATTGAAATTGTTGTCACATGCATGTTTTTTTTTTTTTTTTTTTTCAAAATGTACCTCATTTAGCTTTAATCAAATCTTTTGGAATAAATTAGTTGTATGCTATTTTTTTCTCATTAATTAAATCTACCACCATATCACTCTTTTAAAATGAATTATTAATGAATTCTTAATGATCTTGACGAATTTTTGAACGATTCTTGATGTCAACAATAATCTTGACGGATTCTTGACAAAGTTTTGACGAATTCTTGACGATCTTGATTGATTTTTGACATCGGCGATGATCTTAACGTATTCTTGATGAATTGAAGGATTCTTGACAATCTTAATAGATTCTTGACATCAATGGTAATTTGACGGAGTCTTGAGAGATTCTTGACGTATTCTTGATGAATTTTTGATAGATTCTTGACTAATTCTTTCCCAAAAATGGTAAAATCTAATGGTGATGGTAAACTTAGTTAAATATTTGGAAAAAAAGTAGTATTGCTTACTTAACTAGCTTTTTGTTTATTTGTGGTCAAGATAAGATCTATTTTTAAAATCATATTTTCATAAATACCTGTTTTTAATTTTTATACCTCGTTTGGAGAAATATAGACTACCATTATTTTATACACAAATATATACTATGGTCTACATTTTATAAATAAAAATTATACTAAAAATTAGCACACATTTTAAAATATATATCGTTCATATTTTACACATGAAATGTGTACCTCATGTATAAAATTTACATTGTAAATGTAGACCACTCATATTTTATATATGAAATGTGAACCATAAAAATGGATATTTTTGAAAAAAAAAAATTAAAATTGGTATTTATGAAAAAAGTTTTAAAAAACAAATACTAGACGTAAATTTCTCATCACATGATGCGGCATTCCAAGGCCGAAAAAATTATTCTAGTTAAAAACAAATATACTTCAAAACTTTTTTTACTTGGAGCTTTCAATTTAATATTTATATAGCTTTATTTGAAGGTTTAAAATTAAGCCATCAATTTTCTACACGACACAACGATACAAAAATTATACGAAATAAATTAGCTTAGGTGATCCATTTAATTTGAGCTTCTTAGAGAAATCCAATCTTATAAGGTTAAAAATTGAAAAATCCCAAATGAGTTGATTTTTTGGAAAAATCCTAGATAAATTTAGAAAAATATTATTTTAAATAAATATTTAGAACAATATAATTTTCTTCTAAAATGATTTTTTCAGTGATACTCTAAGTAACTAGTTGGGTTATTTTGAGTAATCAATCTAGTTACTTGAAGTAACCAATCAAGTTACCTCAGGTAAATTGACAGATTATCTCAAATATCTTACAAATTAATAAAAAATAGTATTTTTCTAAATACTTTTAAAGGGATAATTGTAAAAAAAAATATCCTGAAATTTGAGTATTTTGTAATTTAAACTTTGAAGTTTGGACTATATAAAATAATACGCTGAGATAAGGGATGTCAACAGGGCGGAGTGGGACCGGTTTTGTATTTGCCATCTGAGTCTCCATTATTATTTTACTTTATCATCCCTGCATCATTCACTATTTTATTTGGTACGGGATAATTTCAGGAAATCCCCATCGGCGATCAGTTTCTCCATTGGTATATCGGAATCCCCGTTTGGAATCGTCATCTTGAATAAATTTAATACTTTTATGTTAGTTCAAATATTTTTAAAGTCTAAATATATCAAAAAACAATGAAAATTAAAATTAACTTCATTGAAAGTTCCAATTTTAGATCTAAATAACTAAAAAAACACATTCAAATAAAACTTATATTAGAATTGTCAAATATAAAATATTTAATACCAAAATCATATAGCATGTCATTCATTCATAAAGCTAACACAATCCTAAATAACTCAAAAAATATTAGTATATGACTATATAATTTTAGATTTTTTTTTCTTTTTTATAAAATCTACTTGAATCATTATTATATAAAAACATAAAAATTAACTTATATATAATTGGGGTGGGGTCGGTGCATGACACTCAATCCTAAGCCCGTCGTTCTGCTAAATATTAAACATGGAATCCTCGCCCCAGGCCCCGCACCATTTATAACGGTGAAAGCCGACCCTATTCGGGGCGGTGCACCATGCCATTTGGTGAAATTGTCATTCATACATGAGATTAAGAATTTTTGAAAATTAATACCCATAGTTAACTTTTTGAATAATTTTAATTGATAAAATACAATAATATCCTCAAAATTAAGAAAAATAATAAGGATTAATCTAGTTTTAAGGGAGGATATTATTATTTTTTGATTGCTAAAATTGGTCAAAAAACCTATACAGGGTATTAATTTTCAGATTTTCTTAATATCATAGAATTATTTTGCAGAATCCAAATTTTAATATTTAAATTACAGAATACTCAAACTTGAGGGTATTTTTTTGTAATCCACCCTACTTTTAAAAGTGGTATTTTTCAAATTTTTAAGCTTTTACTTACCATAAAAAATATAATTTCCTCATTTAATTTTTGCATCTGGTTGACACATGTAATACATATAACAAATGAGTGAATTTCGGGTCAACCTACTTAACTCAAAAATGACCCATATAATATGTGTTTTAGGGTGTGACAAAATTTTATAATTAGTCACTAATTAAAATATTGAGTGACATAATAATATGATTATTAGACAATATGTGGTCACTCAAAAAATTATAACGTGTCATAGCCATATTGGTGCCAAATTTGGAATGGGAGAAAACTACACAAGTTATTATGTGACAAATTTAGATAAATATCATAATTATTTTATATTTATGCAAGCCATGTGTCTGGCCATAAGAGAACTCTTCTTTCTAGTGAGGATGGTGAGATGTCCACAATCCTGCTACAAAGCACTTGAATGAAGGGGTGGAGTTGCCTATATATATATATGGCACTCTTTCTCTTTGTAAGGAGAAGCATTCGCACAGATAATACACTCTTACTTTCGTCTCTTTGCCTTCTCCTTCTTAAACCATAGTTATACCTTATTATTTTCCATCTTTCCTTTATTCAACGTATCCCACCCTTCTAGCCATTATCTTTGTTTTAATAAAAGTCATTAAGTCCAATAACAACATAAAAATTGCTTTATCCTTTTGTATATCACCGTATAATCTTCTCTTTGTTGCCCTACGTGAAAGTGTCTTTCCATTAAAAGTTTTGGAATTAACAAACCATCACGTCTATCTATATCCATTAACATTATTATAATACCACTTTCATGTTAAATATAGCCAAATAAACTTTTGCTTTTTTTTTCCCCCCTTTCTATCTCATAAATACCATATATCAAGTACTGTCCACTTTTAATAAAACTTATCACCATATATATAGCTATACTTAATTTATATCATACCATAAATTCATACTATCATATTATTATTATTATATGATATCGCCATTATTATTATTATTATTATAGATTTTGGAATACTGAGTTACTCATCTTATTATTTATTTCCTCAATATATCTACGAAGTACTAAAATAAATACTAATATTTAATTTATATACTTTAAATACTCACAGATCCATGGAGTTAAGTTATTTTAGTACGCTGAATTGTGTAATACGATCGCATTATTTATAATCTCTCACGTTATTTTTAGTACTTTAAATTTTCGCAGATCCGTGAGGCTAAGTTCTTTATTAAGCTGAGTTGTGTAATGCGACCACTTTTTATACAACACTCTATATTAAATTTAGCAATTTAAATTTTAGTCATTTAAATTCAGTACACTAATTTAATTTAATCCTAACTATCTAACATGTGGCGCTAAATTATGGCCCACAAAGCTTTCTATAATTAATCATTATTATGCTTTTTTTTTTCTTTTGCAGAGAAAAGCACCCTTCTCTTGAGCAATATGTTTAATAAACTTGTTGTTTTTGTGTCTTCTCAACACAATAATAATAAGAGATATTTATTGATATCTTATTATTTTAAATGTGATTTTGATTAAGTCTAAATATATTTACTCATGTAAAATTAAAGTAATTAGTGCATAACTGTGTTAAATTAAAGTAATCATGTCAAATAGGTCATATGATACATGACATATTCATTATATGGGTTATACGTGTCATGTTGTGTTACACTTGTATTAATCATGTTGTGTTTGGTTTTAAATTTTTGACACGTTTATTAATCGTATTATATTTGAATTGGGGTATAATCGTGTCGATCCGAATATGATAGGATAATATGAATTGACAACGATGTTTAAAATCTATGTTCTTCTACTCTACTCGGTTCTCAAAATTTTATCATATCTCTGTATTATACAAAAGCCGATGGCTTTCGTGCGATGGCTTTTGTTTTCAAGTCGTCATTAGACATTTTCTTTTCTTTTTTTTTTCATTTTCAATCTCACAGTTTATAAGCCTTATACATATGTCAAGAGAGAAGAAAAAATAAACCTTTTACAGCTGATCACAAAGAAAATAATGTAAAATACGTCACCGAACAAATAATATAAAGTAAATAGAGTATTGTCTCACATAGACTTGTATTACTAATTACCGAATTATATTAATCGTAAATTGAAAAGAAATAAAACAAAATAAATTAAATAAATAAAATTCAAGCTTACAACCAACTCAAGAAAACTTTCAACGATTAAAAACCAAAGGTTTCGATTTCACCTAAATTAATCTGTTTAAACTTATCAATCTAATCAATTTATATTCATTCCTTATGCTAATAATGAATCTCTCTAATTTTTCTATCAATCTTTCTCAAGAATTAATAGACATATTTTAGTAAACAAGTTCCAACATCTCTATGTAAACTATGAATCTACCAAAACTCATTAAGTATGAGAAATTCATATTACTACAAAAGTTTCATAGATATCTTTATCCTATGATAATCTTATATCATATTAATCAAGATAAATTCAATCTTCTCTTCTCAGATTTTGGATTAAACCTCTAATATTATACAAAAGTTGACCAAACCCTCACAAGCATTAAGCATAGATTAATACAATTAACATAGAATGGGAAATAAACATTAAATTAAATTAGAATTAAAAGAATTCAAGACATCATAATCCGGCTATATGGTAGCCCTAAAAACTAAAATTAGTTCATAGTAAAGAGAAAATAAACTCTAAACATAATTCTAGACATGTAAGATAAAAGAAAAGAAGAATGAAATAAACTTGAAGCCGAATCAATAGTCTTCGTCTCTGAATCATCGCTTAATCCACCTTCAATCATTCACTCTCGCTTTCTCCCTTGTTTTCTGAGTCATTTTTGTCTTGAGAATATCCCAAATAAGTCTAGAAAAGACCTATTTATAAGTTAAGAGGTGGCCACCATGAAAACTAGGTCAAAAGGCATCCTAAAATAACAAATCTGAAAATTCCCGCAGAGTGGCACCGGGGTGCCAGTCTTGTTGTGCACAATTTCTTTTTGAGCTCGAAGTAGTGTCAGAGTGCCCATAACATGGTGCTGAGGCGCCGGTTTCTTAGGTATTTTTTTTTTCCTCTTTAAAATTTCACTTCTTTTGAACCTCTAAAGTACTCTAGTACAAAAGACAAGTGTCAAGGCACTCTTTTCTTTGCCCAACTCGCCATAAATCATACCATTTTCACCATGTACACCAAAATTAATTAACCTATAAACAAAACATTAAAAACACAAATAAAATCTACAAAAGTCTAAAAATCGACTAAATGTCTCGTTTAAATAATATCTAATTCATGAGTAAAACTCACTCATCAACGACACGAGTATATCTCTTCTTTTCTTAAACGTTGACATGTTTTGCAGCAAAAAAATTAAACAAATAAATAACATGTTTCTACGAAGGATGAAATGGAACCCTAAGCTGCTACTTTTTTCTTGTTAATGTCACAAATATATATAGTAAGGTTTTATAGACAATTTTTTATTTTATTTTACTGATATCAAGTTCTTTATTAACTTTTTATCATTACTATGCTGGTGTTAGAAACAAATATCGTCGACAAAAGAGTCATTTCGGCTTATTCTAAACTATGCTCAGTGGCTCACTTTTTTTTCTTTTCACTTGTGGATACAGAGATTCGAATTTGAAAACTGTCTAAATTTAAGAGGAAATATGGTTTATTACTAAATTATGCCTACAACTATTTATAAGGTTTACAATTGAAGCAAGAACAATTTGAGGAAAAAAAAATTACCATTAGTTGTAACACTGACAAGGCAACCAATCATCCCATTTATTACTCAAAGTTCATAGCTGCTAAGCACTTGACAAACCAACAACCCAAGTTAGTTGAGCTTTTGTGTGGTTGGAGACTCTTACCTGGATTTTCAGTTTGAAGATTTGTATATTCAGTTTCTAACACTTTTATCTAAAATAAATAAATAAACAAATAAAATAATTACAAAAATATGGCTCAATTTTTGTATTTTTTGTTTCATTTTTAAGAAAAATATCATTTTTAAAAACTATTTTAGAAAAATATCATTTTTAAAATGACTACTAATGACCGGTACCTGAAAACTGGTTATCTGTTACTGGTTGCCCATGCTCAAAAATTGATTACTGGTTATTAGTCACTATTTTAAAATTAGTACTTTCTAAAAAAATTATACAAAGTGGTATTTTTCTAAAAACTGTAATACCGGATCTAGAAAAAAAACTGAGACCAAAGTAAATTTTCAATTCTTTTCTAAAATCGCCTTAGCTGGCCTAATTTTCTCTTATTACTAGGTGCAACTTTAGTTAATGTTTGATTATTATTTTTTTTTTCGCTTCATAAAAAGAGTCTGTAGTTCATTTTTGTGGCTTCTCTTTTCAGTAAGTATAACAACCACCACAGCAGATCACTCAACAATCCAAAAATAGAGTCGTCTTATTTGTATGTTTCATGCATTACCAGAAGACAACCATGTGATAAAAAAGGAGTAGAAAAGAGACAAGATTGTTCTATTTCTAAACCTTATATTTCTAATAAAATTAAAATTATGATTAAAGTCTGCTCCTTTTCTAAAAGAGAAATTCAAATGTGTACTTTAAAAATTTAAATATACAATTTTAGGTACTTAATAAAAGGTCTTCAGATAAAAATTGTAAAATAAAAGGAAATTACACAATAAATAAAGGGAGTATATTCTAATTTCTTGTCATTTGTTTCACACTTTTTGGACTTTCTGGTTCAACCAGGCCCACTAAATAAAGACCCCAAGTAGGCTAAGTTATTGGGAGCCTTCTCTCGCTTTTAAATAACTATTTTTCACATCTAAGCCCATCAAATTTACCGATTAAAGCTTTTTAGTGTTTTAGCTCGAAGCTTCAGCCTCCACCGCCAATGGCGCCTGTGAGAACAACGGGAGCCATTGTCGCAGCCGCCTCGATCGTCGTGCTCTCTTTCTTTCTCTGCAACCTAAAATCCAAGTCCTCCTCATCCAAAAGGACCAAACTTTTCGTCTCCTCTAGGAAAAAGTCAAGGCATGGTCTAGTCGGTGCTATTGGTAACACTCCTCTTATTCGCATAAATAGCCTCTCTGACGCAACTGGTTGTGAAGTAAGCAACTGGGTTGTCTTTGATTTTGTTGATAATATAGGAGACAGTAGCTTTGTAATTATTTTTTCAATTATAAGTAAATAAATTATCTGGGTCTGTCTAAAAATTCATTTTGTTTATGAAAACTGAGAAAAGTTTTCATTGATTTTGTTAATTGGGTTTGGTCAGATACTTGGGAAGGGCGAGTTTTTGAACCCAGGATAAGTGTTAAAGATAGAGTTGCTGTGAAAATTATTGAAGAGGTAATTTACTAGGATGCTCTTCTGGTATATGTTGCATACTTTGCTGTATTTAAATTTTTATGTATATGAATTGCATATAAATACGTATTGGTATAACTATTTTTACTTGGTTTTTAAGTTGTATACCAATTTTGACAAGAAGATGTACAAGAATTTAGAGCATGAAGAAAGAGATACGGTGGTGGTAGTGTTTCTTTCTAGGCACCTTCGCTTTATTACACATAAAGTACGACATAGATATTGTGTATTTGATACTTGAGCTTAATGTAGCAAAATTAGAGGACCGATTCTTGGGTATCCTTTATTTACTTGGTTTCATTCCCGGCCTAGTGCTGGCGTAAGGTTGTTTCTGATATACATTCTGGTATGTAATTTGGATTATGCAGGCTTTGGGGAAAGCTTGCTCCTGGTGGGGTAGTAACTGAGGGGAGCGCTGGAAGTACTGCCATTAGTCTTGCTACGGTTGCTCCTGCTTATGGTTGCAAATGCCATGTGGTTATCCCAGATGATGTTGCTATTGAGAAGGTACATGATAATGTTTTTCGGATGAGAACAGTAACCATCGTTATCTTCTTGGTTATACCTTCGATTTCTCATACCAATTTATTTGCTAAAAGTACTTTCATGTCTTTATTTCCCTAGTCTCAAATCATTGAAGCACTGGGAGCCACTGTGGAAAGAGTGAGGCCAGTGTCCATTACTCACCGAGACCACTCTGTCAATATAGCTAGAAGGCGGGCTTCGGAAGCAAATGAACTAGCATCAAAACATAGAAACTTTGAAGAAATAGATGGTAAAAAACTGGAGCAAATTAATGGTTACCACTCTGATGGAGAGAAAAAGAGTTCATTTCTGTCAATGAATTGTAAAGGTGGTTTCTTTGCTGATCAATTCGAAAATCTGGCAAACTTCCGTGCCCACTATGAGGGTACGGGACCTGAGATTTGGGAGCAGACTGGAGGAAACTTGGATGCATTTGTGGCTGCAGCTGGAACAGGTGGCACTGTGGCTGGTGTTTCAAAGTTTCTGCAGGTATGCTGCTTTTCACCCCCTAATAAAAGATCATAGTTCGTTGATGCTGCGGTGAAAGTTGATAAATGAATTATGAATATTATGTTTCCAACAGGAAAAGAATCCGAACATCAAGTGCGTCCTCATAGTTCCTCCTGGTTCTGGTTTGTTTAATAAGGTAACAAGGGGAGTGATGTATACTAAAGAAGAAGCTGAAGGACGAAGACTAAAGAATCCGTTTGATACGATAACTGAAGGTATTGGAGTCAATAGTATTACACAGAATTTCAAGATGGCAAAACTTGATGGGGCTCTCCGAGGCACAGATAGGGAAGCTGTTGAGATGTCAAGGTCAGTCCATAGTCTTCTTTCTTATGTCTGATTTGTTTTCACAATGCTTTTTTTGTTAGTAAAAGGTACAAATATAGAAGTCATGGTAATGAATGGTTTCCAATTCTTACTAGAAAACGTTGAAAAAGTTGGAACTTTCGAATTTCGCTTGGCTTATATGAAAACACATATGTTTGTTGTATTATTCGTCCCTCAGTTTTCCTGTATTTTGCATTTAAAACTTGTATTAGATTCCTTTTGAAGAATGATGGGCTCTTTCTGGGGAGTTCTTTGGCCATGAACTGTGTTGGAGCTGTCAGACTTGCACAGTGCATTGGTCCTGGTCACACCATTGTAACCATATTATGCGATAATGGGATGAGGCATTTGAGCAAGTTTTACAGTGCCAGGTATCTATCTCAGTTTGGTTTGACACCAAAGGCTAGCGGATTAGAGTTCATGGGCATCAAATAAGCAGGCGACCAAGGGACTAGTCTCCGATGTGTACATCTCTGATGTGTCTCTACATCTCCAACCAAAAGTGCAGAAGCATTTCATCGAACAAATTTCGGTGGGAACTTAATGTTTGATTTTGATGGCACTCTTTTCAGCAGCCAAATGATTGGAAATCCAAACATATTTGCTATGGCCTTCCTGACGCCACGTTTTGCCACTCATTATACTGCTTTTGGCATTCAAAAGCTAAGTTCCAAAATTTCTCCATGTTCGAAGTGGGAGAGAAAGCTCTTCTAATTCAATTGTGGCACATTTGAGCTCTGTAACAAATTTTACTGTTGAGTTACAATTTATATTCGTAGTTACCTACTGAAGTACTTACAATCCACCTTTCTTCGAGTCTACTGGAAGACCGCCTTCTTTTACTAATAACATAATTTGCAATTCTGAGAGATGGAATAAAATCGGAACAGGCTAATTCTTTTTTCATAACTTCAACACGAGAAACACCATAAGGTTCATATAGAAATTTATTGAAAAGATACATAGCCTCAATAAATGTCTCCAAATTTGAACCACCTTATAACAGAGGTGGTCCAACTTAAAATCTCTCGAAGATATATCTTAGGATAAGGGGAGATGCTCTTCTCTGCTCACTGCTGGTACCACTTCTCAAACTGAGACTCATGGCAATGTGGGTCAAGCCAATCTCTTGAAGAGCCCTTAGCCATGCTGCCACCGCCAACTTTCCCACCCCCTACAAGCTCTCGCAGATTTTCTAGCTTGTTTTCCCGCCCTGTGCCACCAATTCTTCTATCTGCTTCCTTCAGTTTCTGCTTAAACCGCTGCTTTCGGCTGGAAGAAACTGGTTCTTGCTGCTTCGATTGAGACGGGGGCGCTCCGTGTGGTCCTAGATAGATGTTCTCTTCTACTCTGGCCTGCAAATAAGGCAGTGAACATAGACATTGACAACTTGCATTGGTAGGTCAATGCTATTCAATAATCTCGATTCAAACTTGTTAAAAGTTTGCAAAGTTGTTTTAACATTTTTTTTTCACAACCTTCTTGATATATTTTGATATTAGTAACGTTGGTAACATCAGCCCTTTATCAAATGACGGGTTCGGGCACAATGAGATGGACAATGATATTGATCCATGTGCAAAGAGGACTCGTAGCTGACCTTAGGAGAGGAAGGTGGTTTCGAGGATTCTACTTTTGGAGCATCTGCATTGCTTGGATTTGACTCTTCTATTCCCAAACTAGGAATTACGAATCCATCAGTGTCTATTGCCAAAGAGCCATTATCAGCCATGCAAAAGAGTCAATACAACATAAAAAGACACATCACTCAAACGAACAAAGAAATCACGTTAAATTCCTCAGGAAAAAACCATGCAAAAGTAGATAACAAAAGAAACATAGCCAGCATGATATGATGTTCATGACAAAAATGTCTAAGTGAACCAAAAGCTATCAGGTAATTAAAGGTATATTCGATATTAAGATGGTATCAAACCAAAATTAAGCTCATAAATCAGTAAGCTGCCCTCTGTCTCTCCTCTCACCATGACGATTTCTTGAGACAACAACGGATATTCTGCACAAGAACCTCGTGTGTCCACCGCATAATTAAGTGATGCCACGTTGGAAATGACCTCTAGTTTAACTCTGTACCCTTTTCTCTCTCTTCACCAAATGGTCTTTGAGACTTTGACACAACCAGAGGATAACAGACACATCATACCTAAAGATAGACCACGTGTATCAACCAAAACTCTGTGATGACAGAACTGATTTGACCACATAATCTTAACAGCATTCTTGCAACTCCGGACCGATGGAAAAAGAAATTGAGCCACTAATACTAATTCAAAAATCAATATCTCCAATTCCTATAGACACCAATCAACGAATGTTCATGATTCTTTTAGCACTAATACCTACACGAAGAACTTCTTCAAAGGTGCAAGAATCATTTTGTTTGGTTTTTATAAATGGAGGAGAAAATGCTCTTAAAAACTTGGAGAAAGGACACATAAGACATATTCTAGAGACTCTCTTATACGTTTATAAGACCATAAAATAAGTAAAATTCACCTACCTTGACCAGCATTTCAGAGAAGTTAAAATATATCTCATTCATACTCATATTTTAACTTTTAAGGAGAAACTCTCTGGAAACTCACTTAACGGAATCTCAAAGCTGTCAAACTAACTGATTTCATCAAATAAACTACGCATATACTTTAACATCAAATTCAGATGTTGATGCATATCCAAACTAAGATTGCTCAATCGAAATAAACATATGAGACTATTAATAACAATCAAGACTTCTTATGCATATGCCAACTAAAATTCATAAAACCCACGTGCCTAAAAATCGTAATTAAAATGGCCCTGAAGTGAGACAACCATATGGAATAAACCACTGCCATTGCAACAACATACAGTCACCTAATTCAAAGATATGAATCCCATATATACACAGAGACAAATACATATCATACTTCAAATAATGACATCAAAGTGAATTTATAAAACTAGCCCAATATGAGGATGAAACAATCATTATTAAGTACAATGCAATTATCCTGTATTTGGTGTCTGAGAAAAGATTCTCATAAAAATTTACATATGCATACATATATACACATGCATATACTCACTTATACACTAAATTGAGCTTATTCAACCAATTGAGTTATACTTGAGCTAAATAAAAAGGAAAAAAATAAAAGGAAACTTTTACTCTTCATTTCTTCTTACCCCAAATTTTCTGGGAAACCAAACAAGCTGAATTCAGGGGAAAATAAATAAACAAACAAAATTTAGAAAATAAAATAAATATGTGAAAACAACATACCCCACTCGTCTTTATCTTCTTCTTCTTCGAGTGAAGGACTGGTTTGGACTAGAGATGGGTCCATGGAACGCTGATGATCATGGATTTGAACGGCCAGGGGCGCTAAAGCCCTGAAAATTCAATCACACAGCCAAAAACCCCCCAAATCACCCACCACACAAAATCCCTAAAAACCAAAAATTTGTGTGACCGTGAGAAGAAACGCAATCGCTCAAGCTCAGTATTGTATATAAATAAACAATCCTAAGAAAAAGCCCCAAATAGCATGTAATTAAGAACCCTAACCCTAGCCAATATTCTGTACAACCTCCTGGCTCTTACTTTTTCTATAATTATTATTTCTCTTTTTTTTTTTTGTTCCGCTTTAGTTTATATTCCGAAACTGCCCCTCTTCTTTCAGAAAGACGAAGGGTATGCTCGGCAATTTGAATCTTTTTGGCAAAAAAAAGGTTTGACTTAAAAAAAAAAAAAAGATATTACGATGAGGGACGGTGGGGAAAATAGTGACTTTTTGATGTTTCTTTCAATTTTTTTTTCATTGATTTTCTTATTGATATCATCTTTTTTATTTTGTTAATAATTATTATTTAAATTCGTTCGCATGTGACATCAATTAAATTATTTAGTACAAAAGCATATTCTATTATTAAAGAAGCAAAATTCTAAACATCCTTAACTTTGGAATAAGGTTAAATTAACAATAAATTAAAGTATTTATTACAAGTGAGGAGGCTAAGCATTTTGTATATAAAAATAAACCCTCCGCAAATGTACAAATGTCAGTATAAGATTCATCATTTAAGTCTCAAAATTGTGTATTAACTACTATATATATATAATTTTTGTTCGGAGCAAAAAAAAAACACTACTATATTGTTTTTATCACCTTATTTAATCATCCCACAATGAATAAAAAACATTGCTTATTTCAAAAAACATAGGCAAGTTTTTAAAAAATAGTTTAAAAGCTTCTCTCTTTTTTTTTTTCTCAGTCAAAGTCACCAAATCCAATGTTCTCTGTTTGGTGATGGTGATAGCATGCCAATATCTGGAACCTTATAATTGAAAAAAAATATATATATATATCCGGTACCTTATGTGCATAATTACATCATATGCACGAGCTAATGATTAGGCCTTACTCATCTTTCTTTTTTTCAACTCTCAAAAAGAAAGCTATTAGCTAGCTTTGTCAAAAATAAAAATTGTTCAAAATTACCACCAAAAGTTCAAAAACCAAACTATCTACTATTAAAGGGCATGTTATTTTTATGTCTGATCATATATTAAGTGTCATAATTATGCATTAGTTAAAGGGACAAAGATTTCAAAACCCATGTAATAATTCTTTTGGTTTGCAACAAAGCAAGTATACTCTGAATCTGACCCCAATTATTTAGTATCTATGTTTGCTTGTGATGTGAGAAGTGAGAACAGAGAACTAGAGAAGTAAAGGGTACCAGGCAAATCCAAACAAAAGACTCTTCAGTGTAATGGGCTCCCATGATAGTACTACCTTGATGTAATTCACAAGCAAAAAATAAAGCCCAAAAAAAGTGAAAATTACATTTGTGGAATTCATAGCAGACAATAGACAGTGGGTCATTATGACAAGTACTGTACCCTTCTTTTCATTTTTGTTTAGCTGACAAATTGCAGGTGTAGTAATAATTTGGTGACTACTATAGTCCTATTTTACTTTTAACTGGTCAGAAGTTTGGTTAGAGCGTTAAAGAGTTTTAGTCTTGCAACAAATAATTCAGGACTAGAGATAAAAAGGGTCTTTCTGATTAATGTTTGTTTGCTAGGAAAATGAAGTTTTAGGAAGATTTGGATGTGTTTTGTTTGGTTGCAGATAGAAGAGAGTGTGGACCAGGAAGGTTCTTTCTTTTTTTTTTTTTTTTGTAGATAGAAGATTTTGGTTAATGGGGTTTTGTTTTTGAAGGATCTATTAAGTCTAAGCTCAAAGTGCCATGTGGGGAGCAGAGATGTGGTGCACATGGATTTGGCGAACTCCAAAGCTTTGAGGTTGTAAAAATGATATTAATGGGGAACCATACCTTTGCTTTTCTAAAGAGAATCATTAGCTGCAGATAAGAACAAGGTGTTTGGTGGTAGAAGAGAAAACAGAAGAAGACCCCAGTTTGTTTGTTTTTCTTTTTTCATGGGGGGAAACTGGTCTTATTAAGGTTGAAAGTCTGGAAAGTCTCATTCATTCTCATCAAAGTAAAACTTTATATTTGAAGCTCAGATCAGGTAAGTCCTCTAAATATGCACTTAAAATTACCTCTCTGGCTTTTTTTCGTTCTTCTGCTCTTGAGATTCATTTACTACATCTCTATACATCTTTCTTTTTCAGGCTTCTTCCCCTTTGATATCTCGGATCAACAAGGTCAGAACTTTTTTGCACTAAAAAGTCTCTTTTGGTACTCTTAAAGAGCCTTTCACAAGATTCAGTTCACTATTGTCCTTTTTCTTCCCCTTTCTCAGATCTTTGTTTTTTCAGGTCACTTATACCATCTCATGCTATTTTTCTTTAGTATATGCTTATGGAAAAAACACCAAGGAGGCAGTTCGTTTGCTCATTGCTACTAGTAGGAGTCCTTTTTCCTTCTCTATGTTTTGTTTGGTTTCTAGCATTTGGGCTCTCCCCTTTCCTTGTTTCCTTTCCTATGATGATTCTATCAACTATTTTCTTTCTCAAGTTCACAAAGAGAAAGATGAGTTCAGATGAGAATCCACTAAACCAAGTAGTAGAAACTGAAAGGCCAAAACAGAAAGAATTTGAACCAATTCTAGAAACTACAGCAGAAAATGAGACTGTCCAACAAAGTGAAAATGGTAAAATCCATGACTACCAAGGAGAATTGGCAGATTTTCCATCAGAAAGTGAAGAAGGCAGTACTGTTGACTCTGAAAATAGTCAAAGCTTTGAGATCAAATGGATGTCTTCCTCCAGTATGGGTCAAAATCTTTCAATGTCTGAGTCTTCATTTTCTGAAGATGAAGAGGAAGAAGACTATGACAATCTCATTGAGATCAGCCTGCCAGGAGGTGATTCAAGTGGTCCAGAAGAAGAAGAGCCAAAGCAGAAGATGCAGCCAAACTTACATGATTTCTTGCCAGAATCCATTTTCAGTCAACAAGGATTTATGGAGCTTCTAGCAGATATCAATGAGATAAATGAAGAAGAAAATCTCATTGAGATTGACATCTCTATGGGCTCCATAAAGTGTCCAACCCCAAGGTTTGAGATTAAGGCATGAGCTCCGCTAATGTACAAGTGTCAATTTATCAATAATCTTCCTAGTCTTTTTTGCTTAGTTTGATGTTTAATAGCTAGCTAAGGGTTTAAGGCTACAAGCTTTTTAATTTTGGGATTCTTTTATTTACACACTTTGTGATGATAAATTGCTCAAGCTAACTCCTTGCCCTTTTCATTTAAAAACTTGGGCATTTCTCAAAAGAGCTTGATAGAGCAAGCTGAGAAATTAAGAGAGTGTAAAACCTTAGTCATATCACATATATATTTTTAATCATTGAGGCTATGCAATAGAGTCGATCAATCAATCATCTCCATTTCATCAAATTTGTTTTTTGTTAGAACAAAATTATACCATTTTTTTTAAAGAGTCAATTCCAGGATCTGACCTGACCCACTTAGTAGAATGTGATGGTATTTAAAATGAACCAATGAGAGTCTTTGTCAAGGCATGGGAATCCCACTTGCATTTGATTTTGAGTATGCTATCAATTTTATGTATTTTGTTTGTTTTTTAGTAAAGGGAAAGAGACATCTTTTTATTAGTGCACCCCATTCGGCACTACTTGGACCTCTGTTCGCTTTGGAGGGAAAGGAAGTACGAAAAAATTAACAATAAGGAATGTCTTTGTAATTGAACTCATTTTTCCTTTTTTTTTTTACTATTAAATAACGATTTCTTTTAATCCTTTTTTAATTGTGAGAAAGCTAGTTTTAGAGAGGAATTGGGCAAAATGACAATATGAGAACTTAAATTTTTATTTGTAAAATGACTCGAGTTACCTTTGCTTTGCTTTTATACCGAGTGACTTGTTTTTATACGAATGGTGTTCAGTGTTAAACGGAAGGTCATTTTACTAATAAAAATTTTTCATTTCGCCATTTTCTTTAGGATTTAGCAAAATGACTGAATTTTGTGCCCATTTAAATAAATATTCATTTTTTGAATATTGTATCAAAATGATCGGTATATATATATATATATATATATATTAAATGTATAATTTAATATACCAAATTTAAAAATTAATATACTCAATACATATACTAAAATAGTATATAACTAGCTATATCAAATATAAAAATACATATATTTAGTTATTTGGCTATTAAAAAAAAGATATTTATAAAAAAAAAAAAAAGACAAAGGATACCTACTTTAATTGTCGACTAAAAATAAAAAATAGAACCAATAAATTGACCATCATTTCCATAACCTTCAATATATGTGCAATTTAGATCCAGAATTGTTAGCATAGAACAATACGGCTTTGATGAAATTAATGAGCTAAGAAGAGGGAAGGAGAGGGAGAGAGAGAAATTTGTAGGATGGAGAAAAAAAAAGTTCATTTGCTATATAGTTACTTGGTATAAATAGGAAAGACAATTAGTTTATTTAAAAATGATAAATTTTGTAAAGAAAATTAGATTGATGACCAATTTTTTAAATCAGTTAAAATATATGTTCATGTTTTAAAAATTATAGCTAAATATTTATTTCATTTAAAGCTTCAATTATATGATATGTTGTATTTCTTTTTTTTTTGTCATGAGTTGGACATTTAATTATGAACTTTTAAACTTAGTCATATACTAAATTTTAGGCCAAAAAAAAATTGTCAAATACCTAATCAGCCCTAAATTGTACTTTTATGTTATTGTTTTTGAAATTTGGTGTGCAAATATTATTTGGTAATATATAACTCCGTCATTAAGTAAAAGATGTTTTTCTCTCCATTAAGCCGACATCTATTACGGTCGTTCTTCGTTTCAACTAAAAAACTATAATTTATCAAAATAAAATTATAAAATAGTCATTATTAAATAGGTGTAAGAAACAACTACTTTTTAAAAATTAATTTTAAAAAGGGCCTTTCTTATAAATACTCATTTATTTAAATGTGAGTTCTTATGTCTTGATATGTCCAAACTCCAAATCAATAAGAGGAAACTACATCATGCCTCTTGTCTAAGCTATGTGTTAATGAACATCTATTTTTCATTTTATTGACTTGTTACCCTTTTTTAAATTTTAATGATTATAATTTACCATAATACCTATATATAAGTTAATTTAACATATTCATGTATGTAATTAATTTACTATATTATATAATTTATTTATCGACATATATAATTAATTTACTGCTCATTTACTAGTGTATACAATTATAATTAATTTACCGCTCATTTACCGGTGTATATATTTAATTTACTAGTATATATAATTGATTTACCATGATATATAACTTATTTAATAATTTTTAAAAGTTATCATTTTCATTTATTTTCTTCAACTAAATAACTAATACAATTTACCATTTTCTTTTGCTTAAAAGGTTAATTGAGATAAATATTTGTTTCAAGTAAATCTACTAAGATTTGTGATTTATTTATCACCACTATATTGAGTAAATAACATGCATACCAATGATTTATTACTTTTTAAAGATCATTTCTTTTCATAAGCAAATCACTAGTACATATACTAATACACCATTGCATAGTAAGTTTTTTCTGTTTTTGAATTAACTATATTAGTTAGACTTATTTACCATTGTATTATTATTATTATTATTATTTTCTAAAAGGCCATTGCATTACCCAACACACATCATGCTGCCTCTTATGTTTACAAAATGCATTATTTTTGGCATTTCCTTAAATAGGTAGAGAAGATAAGCAAGATCGAGTAAATTGAAAAAAGTGGTAAATTCTCGAGAAACAAATAGTTCATTATCTTAAGTAATTCTTGATCATTTTCCTTCTTATTTAGATTCAAAACCATTGAATCATGATGCGTTACTCAGCCTTGATGCCAACATCGCAAGGGTTCTGTTACTCGGCCTCATAGTCACCTTTAGCACCACACCAGCTTCGAACGTCTTCTCCGACAACATGACCGATTGGATGGTGGAATAGCGGTACTTGTTTTCATACAAATCTCAGCGGTTAATGGGTACATGAGAGACGAGAGGTGTGGGCTTCTGCTAGGAATGTCTTTGTTGAATTATTTTGTATCAATTAGAATTAATTACAAAATATTACAATTGTATATTTGTAATTAATTAGGAGATATTTTTTAGTCCTATAAATTGTATCTTTTTCAGAAAAGAAAAAAAAAAAAAAAAAAAAAAAGAGAAAAAACCATTCTTTCATGGTATCAAAGCAGGATACGATTCTAAATTCAAAATACCCAAACCAAATATCAGAAAAACACACCAAGTATCAGATACCCAGCTAATACTCTCTAGATACCTAGCCAATACACTAGATATCATAATCAAATTCCTAATCCTAAAAAAAAAAAAATCGAACAGAACCTTCAAGTCTTGCACCGCGTCTCAGCCCCTCATTGCCTCAATCAAGACCAGTCCATCACGTCCCTGTCTCGTACCGCTTCAGTCGCAGCCCATCGCTGTTTCAATCGCTTCACCCAGCCAGTCCATCGCACCGCGTTTTATTTGCTTTACCATAGCCGTAAGGATCGGGATATTAAGGTTATATTTTGGGCTTGCATTGATCATCGTTCATCATCAGGTTATATTTTTTTGGCTTGTACTTTTTGGGCTAGACTAGTCTTCATATAAGTTCAAAATATTATTGGGCCTCTCTTTTATTTTATTTTTATTTTTATTTTAAAAAAAAAAAAGAAAAGAAAAGAAAAAATCAAAATAAATAAATATAAATAAATAAATAAATAAATAAATGAGTGAACAAGGTGAATCAACTGGTATCTAATCTGTTCTTATTCTGGTTCAGTCTGAAGGTATCTTCAATGTAAGCATTCAACTTACTGAAACAAATTATGATGTGTAGTCCCAATTGATGGAGATGCATATTGCTGAACAGGAAAAACTCTCCTATATCATAGGCAAAACAACTCCACCTTCTATGTCGGATAAAGGATATGAGAAATGGTATGCTGAAAATCAAAAAGTTAAACATTGGCTTCTGATGTCCATGGCTCCTGACATTATGAAGCACTACTTCCGTATTCCCACTGCCCGTGAAATATAGAATGCTTTATCCAAAGCCTTTTATGATGGAACTAATGAGATGCAAGTCTACTCCCTGCATCAGAAAGCCTTCTCAGCTAAACAAGGTACCAAATCACTTTTTGTCTATTATAGAGAGTTAACCGAAATATTTCATGAACTCGATCATCGTGATAGAGTGGTCATGAAGGATTCTGAAGATATGGTAGTATACCGACAGTCTATTGAACGCACTCGAGTCCGCATCTTTCTTGCTGGGTTAGATACAAGTTTTGATCAACTTCGGCGAGAAATTTTACATCGCGAACCCCTCCTAAGTCTGGAAGAATATTATTCCTTAGTCCGTCATGAAAACTTACGATCAACTACTTTCCATGAAGAAACTACCAAACCTGAAGCCTCTGCACTACTTTCTCGATGACGACCCAGTCAAACATCGCAAGATCCCCCCAAACTCACCAACCCAAAGCATTCCACATTCAAAAAAGGCTCCTTGAAATGCATTTACTGCAATCAAAATGGTCATACTAAAAATCGGTGCTTTGAATTGATTGCATATTCAGATTGGTGGGACCCAGCATGACATCAGAATGCTAAGAGACCATCTTCGACAGCTCTCATTCAAACAAAAGCAGCCGATGTTCCATCTACTTCATCAGCACTGATAACCACCACCATTTGATGTGCAACATGTTTCTATCCTAAAACCTTTATCCACTAATCATAGATCATATGGCAATACTAATATAGTTCTTGGTGAAGGGTCCTCCAATCTTACTAAAACTTTACACCTTGATTCTATATTAGTGGTACCTTCCTTAAAATATAATCTTATTTCAGTTTCTCAAATCACTAATACCTTGTCCTGTATGGTTATTTTTGGTCCTAATTCGTGTGTATTTAAGGATATTCAGACTCAACAAACGATTGGTTATGGTATTAAGAAATGGATGTTGTACTACTTGGATCTGGAGTCAACAAAGTCCAATAAAATTTAACAAGTTCTCGCTGTGAACAGTACTATTACCTCCAAGAAAATGACTGAGATTTGGCTTTGGCATCGACATTTAGGCCACGCATCTTTTGGTTACTTAAAACGATTGTTGCCTACTTTGTTTACTGATTTGGTTATGTCTAGTTTTAAATGCGATGTTTGTACACTTGTAAAAAGTCATTGTGCTTCATTTCCTTTAAGTTTAAATAAAAGTCCAACTCTGTTTATGGTTGTTCACTCTGATGTTTAGGGTCCTTCCAAAGTTCCTACATTGGAAGGTGCTCATTGTTTTTTACCTTTATCGATGATTGTACTCGGATGACTTGGTTATATTTGATGAAATCCAAATCAGAAGTTATAGTATTATTTCAGAAGTTTTATAATACTGTACGTACACAATACAATGCTAAGATTCAAGTACTTCGAAGTGATAACGGGGGAGAATATTGTAGTACTGAACTCCAATATTTTTTGGACTCTCGTGGCTCTATTCATCAAACTAGTTGTCCAGATATACTACAGCAGAATGGTGTTGCTGAACGTAAAAACAGACACTTATTAGAGGTTGTTCGCGCTTTGCTCATTGAAGCACATATGCCCCTCTGCTACTGGGGTGAAGCTCTTCTCTCTGCCGCCTATCTTATAAATCGGATTCCATCGAGGACGCTCAACTTTCAAACACTATTTCAAGCACTTATAGATGCTGTTATAGCACCCACAATCCCCAATCTAACTCCCTATGTCTTTTGTTGTATTGCCTACATTCATCTACCCAAAGATCAACAGAGTAAGTTAATACCTCGAGCCTTGAAATATGTTTTTGTTGGATATGCTCTACATAAAAAAGGGTATCGATATTATCACCCTCTTACTCGACGCATGTTCATTACTATGGATGTTGTCTTCCATGAAGATACGATGTATTACTCTATGTCTAAATTTCAGGGGGAGTATCTTGATGAAATTCAAACGTTTGAATACAATCTCATGATAGATACGGAGGATATAAAAGTTGATGTAGCAGAAATATCTGATGAATATGCAGGTGACTTGGATACGAGTGGTTAAAACTTGGATATAAGTGATAATCCAGAAAGTCAAGAAACTTCAGAAGTCGAGATTCAATCTCTCCCGAGTAATATACCAAACAAATCATTAGCTGAGGATACTCCTTATATCGTACCTGAGTTATCTAGGAGACAGTTACCACAACGTCACATAAGAGGTATTCCAAAACCAACTTATGAACCTGAGTTGTCTAGTAAAGTAAGATATCTCATAAGCCATTATGTGTCGACACATTAGTTGTCAAAAACAAATCAGTCATTTGTAAGTCAATTATCTACTATATCTATTCCTAACAGTATGCAGGAAGCTTTAACTGACCCAAGGTGGAAAGCTGCAATTAATGAAAAGATGGCCTCCTTACAAAAGAACCAGACATGGGAGCTTGTAGATCTTCCCACAGGAAAGAAATCAGTTGGGTGTCGATGGATTTATTCTGTAAAGTACAAAGTCGATGGTACAATTGAATGCTTCAAAGCAAGATTGATGGAAAAGGGATATACCCAGACTCATGGAATCGACTACACTGAAACTTTTGTGCCTGTAGCAAAAATCAATATGGTTCGAGTCTTGTTATCCTTAGCTGCAAATTTTGAATGGCCACTACAGCAATTTAATGTGAAGAACGCCTTTTTGCATGGGGAATTGTTTGAATAAGTCTACATGGATCTTCCCCCAGGGTGCATGGTGACAGGAAAACAAAGATAGAAGGGGTGTAAATTGAAGAAATCATTGTATGGTCTGAAGCAATCTCTCAAGGTCTGGTTTGGAAGATTCACAAAATCTATGGTAGCATTTGGTTATCATCAGAGCAATTCAGATCACACGTTGTTCTTGAAAAAGAAAAATAGTAATATTA